>JAGSMU010000437.1:0-31481 GCA_029286865.1 Teinopalpus imperialis
CTTTGAACTGATGCCGCTGGACAGCCATACGTTTGTCAGTGATGCGCACGGCTGTCGGCGCTGGCTCGACCACTGTCTTGTAACTAGTGCCGCGAGGCAGTCTGTATCCGCGGTGGCTGTGTTATACAATACATATTGGTCTGATCATTACCCAGCATCTGTTCTGTGTAATTTTAATTTACTTAAACCAACGTTATGTGTACCTACAGTTTGTATTAATAGAATAGTTTGGGGTGAACGTGACTCGACTCAGATAGCGAAATATAAAAAAATGCTTGTCACTCTAGACTCCGTGAAATTGATTTTCCTGTAGACCTAAGAAACTGCTCGGAGCTATATGTGTTGTAACAAAAATCATAAAATTCTTTTAGATAACATGTATGACGAGATTATTTGTATACCTCAGAGGCTGCTATATGTAGTTATAATACTACCAAAAAGCGAAGAGGGAAATACATTACCGGGTGGAATGAAGCATGTCCGTGATGCTCACGGGAGGGCTCGGCTATGTTATCAGGCGTGGTTGTATGGGGGTAAGCCTGGGGCTGGTCGTCTCTTTAATGAAATGAATGAAAGTAGGCGCGTTTTAAATCAAAACTAAAGTGGTGTCAAAACAATCAACAACAGATAAAACTGAATATAATAGCTGAACTTCACTCAAACAAAAATTTTGTCAATTCTGGAAAAACACCAATAAAATGAATCATAAGCCGGGCCTCCCTGTCAGCGTGGCGGGAGTGCACGAACTCAGCGAGATAGCCACTATGTTCTCCCCACCATTTCAGGGTGGACTCTTCTCTGGGGCCATTGCGGCAGGTGTCCGATGCGGAGGAAGGTGGTGAGAGTAGAGTTCATTTTACTACGAAGGAAATGTTTGCAGTGATAAAACGCATGGTAAGGGTAAATCCCGGGCCACGACAGTCTTAGCATCGAGCATCTGCAGCATGCTGGTGTACACCTACCCAGAGTGCTTTCTATGTTTTTCATCAGGTTTAAATTTCAATTCCCCACCCGCCTCATGAACTAATGCGCACTGTAGTTGTACCGATCATCAAAAATAAAACTGGTGATGCATCAGATATAAACAACTATAGACCGATCTCTAGCCACAGTGATCGCTAAAGTGCTCGACAGTCTGCTGGGTCAGCACCTGATAAACACATCGCGCTAAATGACGCGCAGTTCGGCTTCAGGCGCGGTCTTTCCACAGAAAGTGCTATCTTGTGCCTCAAGCGGACTGTACGGTAATCCCCGCGAGAAGAAAAACACCAGTTTATGCAATCTACCTTGATTTATCTAGAGCCTTCGATTTGGTTTCGTACGATATTCTGTGGGGTAAATTAAGCAATGATACTTGTCTACCTAGAGAGATTGTTCTATTATTTATGCATTGGTATAAGAACCAAAAGAACTTTGTAAAGGTGGGCTGGCTCTCTTTCGAGGGAGTACGGGCTGGATTGCGGGGTGAGGCAGGGGACTTACCTCTCCTACGCTCTTCAACCTGTACGTTAACCGATTGATTGATGAGCTCAGCAGCACCGGCGTTGGGTGTCATATAGACGGAGGTGCGTTAATAACATCAGTTACGCAGACGATATGGTGCTGCTGAGCCCTTCGATCGGTGCTTTACGAAGGCTCCTGAGAATTTGTGAATCCTACGCGGTGGCTCATGGGCTCAAATATAACGTGAAAAAGAGTGAATTAATGATCTTCAGGCCGGATAATAAGCGATACACTTTCGTTCCGAATTTCACTTTATGTGGTACTGCTCTAAACAAAGTCGAGCACTTTGCTATTTTAAATACTGGCCACCGAAGACCTTAAAGACAATGTCGATGTGGAAAGGGAGCGCAGAGCGCCGTCTGTCCGATGCAATATGTTGGCTCGCAGGTTCTTCGAGGTGTGCAAGGACTGTCAAGGTTGTGCTTTTAAAGCGTACTGTCAGTCCTTTACACTTGCAGTCTGTGGGTTGACTATACGCAGCGGGCATACAGCGATCTGTGTGTACAATACAATAACGCGTTCCGGGTGCTTATGGGGCTGCTGGGTACACTTGCAGCGCTTCCGCTATGTTCGCGGATGCTGATACTGACGGCTTTGCAGCGATCATGCGCAAACGATGCGCTTCTATCATGCATCGCATGCGTGACAGCCCCAACAGCATCCTGCGCGCGTTGGCGGATCGGTGGGACTCTCCGATGCTGGCCCGATGGATACGACTGCATGCAGTCGTACAGTAAGTTTCCACCATCATCTGTGAGTCCTACCGGACTTGCCATATTATATTTAACTAATATTAATATTACTAACACTATCTTGTAAGCTTGCTTCTGTACTAACTAATATGGATGTAATCCTAGGATGAGTCTGAAATAAATGATATTATTATTATTATTATTATAAATACGATGTCATTAACTGCCTCGTCTAAAAATATTCAATAAAACAACCTACTCTTGTTGTTGAAAACTATAGCAATTTGTAATAAAAAAACCAAATACGCATTTCTAAATGTTTTAGTAAATTTCACTTTCCCGCAAAGGCACGTCTGTCATTTCCAGAATGTAGTAAATAAACAATATTACGCACTGTGGCTTAGCGGACATTCAGCTTTGGCTAACACGAATTAGTCCGTGCACCTTTAAACAGCCGCTCCCATCTCCCTTAGATGTAATGCGAAGTCGGTGAGTTGAGGGCTTCCCGATCACCATCTAAAGTAACATTTTACAAATTGTTTATGCAACAATGGAAAAGTAAAATAAGTTTGAACCCAGACTAGTAAAACTATCTACCACTACTAACTAGTTCACTGTTGCATGTGAATGTGTCAGCTTATTGTGTATGTATGTATATATATGATTGATGCGATTATCGAGGGTTATTATGGATGTGTAAGTCCAAAAAGGAAATTATGTTTCATATTCTCTGCAGGATGTTGCCGCTTTAGTTATACACACTGGTATACTTAGTTTGCATAGCTTCATGAAGAACGGAATCGTTCCATATTCTTGCTGCAGCAAATTTGGAAACAACCTCTGTTACGTGATGTTTTATGTTTGGCATCTTCAGAATAAAATATATATTATGGGGAAAAATTATATTATTAGAAGCTGCCAAAGATTAGTTTGTTTTTATATCAAATTACAGTGGGTGCCTAAACATTGAATTTTTAATGTAGTAAGTAAAGCAATCGAGTTCGATCCTCGACGATGGCAACTATGAAATGATTAAATATTCCCCGACTGGAGATCGAATTGAGGACTCACGACGCTGGCACTCAATAAACTCTGACCTCTAAACTAGATGTCCGTCATATGCAGTGTGTCCCGTAGTGGCACGACAGGCTTAAGGGGAAGATAGGTTGACGGGTTAACTATAGGACAAGAAAAAATGACCTTAGCAAAAGTGTGACCATTTTCGAGATATTGAGATTTTTAATTTTTTTTCTAGATTTACCCAAGAAAGAAGTAAATAGTGTTATAACTTTTTTTGAAATCTCTATTAAATATACTATCCATTTTATGCAATATACAGCAGCAACTCACTACATTTATTTTTCCTGCCAAAGGCAAAGTTAGATAAAGCAATTTCATGATTTTTTTAGCAATCTTCTTAATCTATCTTTGTCGTGCTACTTACGATACACCAAGTATTTGGTCGGAAAAGCTCTTCTCACTTCCGCCATGTATATTTTGTATGACCTTTTCTCTTTATTGGATTCAATTCATTCTTACACGTTCGTACGGCCACAAAAACAAGTATAGTTCGAGAAACTTTCACCTTTGTCATTGAACAATCATTGAATAAATGAAAAAATACGATCGTATATAATCCTTTAGTACAATTCTGGTTATACTAAACTTTTAGTAGGGTTTCCTTGCCAGTAATTAGTACCGTCGGTTATCATCTCTTACAAATACAAAACTCGGGCAGATATTGGTTCCGCTCGATCGGGGAAGGACGATGGAATACTGCCTGCATAACTGTGTTTCGTTTACGATGAATGCAGGCAGGGATCGGAGTTCAGTGTATGTGGGTTACTGAGGAATTTCATCACAGTTTAAAGACGCGTTGTCGTCTGAATTTTGAATTTTGTTGTGCATTGATGTAGTTGTTTATGGGCGGCATTTATTATTTACACCATAGAGTGAAAATTATGTTCGTTTATTCATTTATTTACTCTTTATTGCATAACCTTTACAAAGTTAAAACTTCACGAGGCGGTCTTGGCAAAGAGCATTCTCTACCAATCAACCCAAGGTATGGTGAGATATGTGAATGATAGGTGTAGCCATAAACTATTAATAAAAAGTAAAAAAGCAACTATTTTAAGTAAAAGGCAATACATAAATGTATAGATATTAAATATATAGAACATGTTTTAAATACTTAATACATATATGAATACAACATACATATAAAATATTAATACATAATTTTCAAGGTATATTTTCATCAAAATATATACAAAATAAACGTATTTAACCCAAACAGTATTGCAGTATAAATGATTACGAGCAATTTCTACGATTACGTATTAATTTACAAATTTTATGAAATAACAAAACATCATGGGAGATAGAATCTAGAGGTCAAAATAGGGATATCAATGGATTGATGTTTTCGAAAATTCAACATCGGACACATTATAAAAAATAAAAGAAATAGAAATATTAATTAAATTATTAAAGTCATTTATAACTTAAAACACTGGATTCATGCTATTCTTTCATAATAATGTAACATTGGTATCAGGATAATTAAACACTTACGAAATTCATTACCTATGCTTAGTTTGGAGCCGGGTTCAAGTGATTAATGAAATATACAATAATTAATACCATCGGCCGCGTGGTGTAGTTTTTATAGTATTACCAGTGTGACCAGAGCTACACCATTTTGTTGCAGCAAATTAATGGAGTCACCTCCACCGGGTGGGACCACATACTCTAAAATACCGGCGTGAAATAGTCACAAATAGTCATTCGTCAGGTGAGGTGTAGAGGATAAAGTCTTTATTACAACAACGCATCACCATTATGATTCCTTGTCAAAGGATGAATGTAGATGTCATGGGCATGGGATGTCATTTAGTTGCCATTGGGCTGAACTGTGTGCTCATTCGCCAGTCGGAATGTAATAAATAAAGAAAAAAAACCTTGTGGAGATGTTACACGTCGCTGGTCATGGGTTCAATTTACAGCCATTAGCGTGACACAGGTCACCGTTCAGTCAGCAGTTTCCTGCAACTTACGGCGAGCGTTAATCGAGGGATAGGGAATAATGCAGAGAATCACAATGCACTTTCTTGATGGTCCCTAGGTCGTATAGGTACAGGCCAGCTGTCGCCAGCGCTGATTTCCTGAATTGGTGTGCTTAAAATTTGTAATGCACACAGTGTTGGATTGCCAACCGTCGAGATGATGAGGATGAACTCGCTACGTTTAAACTTAAGCTTGTACCTAACCGTATAGGGATACTAGCGTAAAATAGCAGCATGATGCTGCCTGTTTTGGGTAGTGAGTGCTTAGGGTTCGTAGACCCCTAGTTACGCGGCATTCCATCTCAGTGCTTGGGGTGATTCCTTCTCAGGATGAATGTAGATGTCTTAGACCCGCAGGAATCATATAATGGGGAGGAGCTGTGTGTGAAATTGTCACCTTTAATACCAAAACAAAGCAGTTAACAAAAAATTGGGAATTAAATAGGATATATATATATATATATATACTGGCCATAAATAACACACATAAAACTTTTTAATTATTTTTGATTTTTGGAACACAGATATTATTTTTGAAACTTCTTTCGATTTTGCGCCATTTCACATATTTTTCGTGTTCATTATCAAATTACAATATAGAATGGGATCAGCCCAAAAAAGAAATAGGATTGCAGTGATCATACTTGCTGAAGTGGGTATGGAGCCGTCGTTCATATTCAGACATTTCAAAAGCTTGGTAACTGCCGTATGTTCATTGTATCGTACTATCAACAGATAACGCTTTCTCATCGAATAGAAAAGATTTGGGCCGCCGCGTGCTGTTAGAACTACAAAGGCTGTTAATGCTGTTAAAAGGATTTCGTCAGAAACCCCGACAGGAAGCAAAAATCTTATCACTTGAGAAATGAAAGATTTCCGTTAAGGACTCTGTCGCGTATTGTATAAAACATGACCTGAAGCTCCAGTGCTTATCTCGTCCAATATGGACATACCCTAAATCGATCTTTACAATTAAAGAATGGATTGATCAAAGCCCTTGTCACGATGCCGCGGGTGAAGGCACAGAAATATCCTCTTTACCGATGAAAATTTTTCACAGTTAGTACTACAATGAAGCAAAATGATAAAGTGTATGCTCGCAGTTCTAAAGAAGCTGCTCAAGTGGTCGGAAAGGTACAAGCGTGGTCATCATCCTGCGTCAGTGATGGTTTGGTGGGACGTGGCTTATCAAGGGAATTAAAACTACATTTTTGTGAAAATGGAGTGAAAACTTCAATGCAAGTGTATCAAGGAAGGTACAGTCTTGGATCATGTTGTGAAACCTCTCAATAATACACTTTTAAAAATCTACCGTGGACTTTCCAGCAGGACTGCACCTGGTCAGAAGGCACGAACTACCGCCTGACTTGAAACCAACGTTCCGGACTTTATAAGAGTTGAGAGAACTGGCCTCATCCTGGCACAGACCTCAACCCTTTGAACTTCAAATTATAAGATTCAGTTTTAGAGGACTGGCCTGCTCTAAACGACACGGCGTCATTGAGACTCTTAAAAATCTTTGGAGCAAGCAGTGGCGATATTTCTCTTTGGAAACAGGCATTGAATCCTTGTTCGTCAAACAGATGAAAAGCCAACGGAGGCCATTTTCGAACCAGAGATATTTTTTAATTTTTTGCTGTTTGTACGACAGCAAAAAATTAAAAAAATATTCTGGTATATATATGTAGGTATTTTATATAAATATGTAGGTATTTTTCATTACAAAAAAATGCATTTTCATTTGTAACGGAACTTACGGCCGGCCTAGGTATATAACTATATCATAAAATCCTAAAATCCCTAGGAACTCGTTTTTAATTTAAAAGATATATAATTGATGATACTTATTACATTTTTAAAATTTAGCATATTCCGTACATCGTTTCTATATTCTTCGTTGCATAACTTATACATAGAATGTTTATTGTAACCAGAGACCAATTAAGGATAAAAATATTACGATTGGTTTTCTCGCCAATGAAAAATAGCTTGACGTGACGTGACATATTTTGTACTAGAGTATTTAAAAATGATCTTAATTATTTTAATTGATACATTCTTGTCCTCTCTATACCCGCGTTGTCGTTTAGATCCTGCTGGATACAATCGACAGCGGTATTATATTTAATTATATTTACACGGTGCCCAATACAGATTCTTCAAGATAGTGTCAATATTCTCAGATATTATAGCAAAAGGTTATCCGACCGTTATACGGTGACTAAGGAAACGTAATACTTGTCTCAAATATTGTATCTTATAAAACCTAAATTTCAGTTTTCATGATGTTTTGCAAAGGCAGGCAGAAATAGATTAAAACTTAGAAATGTCAGCGCGTGTTTCCGTCACATTTGTTCACATTTTCCTTCACATTTTGTTTGATAAAAACAACACATCTTACCCAGAGACTTGTGAGACTTTCGCGGGAAACTTGCCAACTAGATTCCTATGGATTCTAGATGTTCTGTGTTGAGTAATGAAAATTAGATATTTTTATTTAGGTTTATATAATTTTTGATATTAACGATAATTAAAGCTTCATATTTAGAGATGGGGAGAAAATGTGGTAAGATCGAACAGAGATTTAAATAGAGATGTTGAATTATGACATCAATTATATAAATGAAATTTAATTAAATATAATCGCTCGACATACAATTATAAAAGTTGCACGTTGTAAGTAAGAGGGCAATAAGGATATTAATATATTAGAGGTTGGGGAGTTGGATTACCGTTGATGAAATTACATAACTTAGTAATGTAATTATTATAATGTCTTGTGTCTGTCTTTTTTTTATTATATTAGGTAACAATTCACGTGATGACATCTGAGTCCTTGAAATCTAAAACCGACCGATTTCCAGACCAAGGATTCAAGTTACACGTGCCTATGAAACCGGAATGGTGGATAAAATGCCAGCTTACCCGTGATTAGCGACCGGATAGGATACCCCGCTCATCAACACAAAAGCGTTATCATACTATATATCAGCTGGTAAGTCTGTCTCTCTAATCAGTGGTCTCTGTAAGAACATGGAGTATTCCCGGTCGGAGCCGATCCATTCATGTTTCGGCGAACTACAATGCCTATCCGCTGTTAATACTTCATAATATTGTCGTGGTACTTGGCTGTAATGGATTGCGAAAAATTTCAAATCAGTGCTTTTTTATATTTGTACTTGTAAAATTAAATCCTGCCCCGATGTAATTGTTTGCTTATTTATATTATTTCAGCCGTGAAGTTTAAAGTATGAACTCGTTTCTCACCTTTAGTTTTAGTAAAAAAAAAGAAACAAATTACATAGAAATGCTGTTCGTTGGTAAGAGCATCATTTGACAGCGGCTGGACTGGATTTACCTATTTCTTGTTTTAAAATGTTCGTGGTTCGTTCGTCCAAATTAGGGTTTATAGAAAAATAAAAGGCGGTTTCTGGGAAATTGACTATTACGGGAATCGAATCCATTGATTCGACTACCCGTTACCCTATGGAATGGAGGTGAGAAATTGTGGCAAATGCACTTGGTACTAATACAGAAAAATATATATAACTATAGTTTTGAAAAGAATACTGAGTTACAGGGTCTGAACTATAATGGCATAAACATTGGTGCAGTACGGGCATGAATACATATTATTGTTGGACATTGTACACATAAAGTAATATGGCCTTGAACTCATATATGTTACAAAATTCATCAACTAATCAGACTACTTTAATAGTCATAATTTATAACTTGAACAATGAGAATAGTCATTTTGAAATGCAATACACACTGGTTTTATATAAAAAAAACATTCTATGTATTATTATACTTTTTGGTGATGGTAAATAACAATACAATAAAATACATTAAATAAACAAAATCGTACCTTATATAGATAGATCCCCAACAACAGCACAAGGTCTACTATGCGGTATTCTCCAACACTGTCTGTCCGATATATATCTGGAAATAGACAATAGTTTATATAAAATTAGAAAACAGTATCCACGGCCATGTTACTCTTTCTGTATTTCACATCCAATTAATGTAGTTCAACAGACAATTAACAATAATAACCCAAATTCTAAATGGGTCTTTACTGGATCCATTATCATGGTCTGAATTTTTAACAAGTTTGCAGTCAGACGAAATACAACTCCTGGCTTAGATGTATCTGCCCAAAAGTTGTTTTAAAATCCTCAATTTGCTTTGGCGTAATAAATCTATTCCACAGTCATGGAAAACCAAAAATCTGCTGAGTTTGCTAGTTCTTATAGACCAATTTCCTTGTCATCCTGTCTTGGTAAAATATTCGAAAATGTGGTGAAAGTCCGTCTTGATTGGTATGTTGAATCCAAATGTTTAATTCCACATATACAATATGGCTTCCGCAGAGGGCGTAGTAGTGCAGACAGTTTCACCTCTTTAATCTCTGACCTGAAAAATGCAAAACATAGAAAAATTTTATATTTATTTATATTTAAGCTAGCTAGTTTCGAGTCATAGGCCGTATCACCACCATAAGATGAACTTTGTTCTGTTGCTGCTCCTAAAATTATTAGAGAAACAAGTTGACTTGTTTTACCTTTTTATTTTTTTTCAGAGGACATTTAGTAAACATTAGGACTTACTAGCTAGCATTAATGTTCGGAATGAGACTAATTCTAAGCGACTCTCTATCAGTATGGGTACCAACAAGTTCTGTGATATGCTGATAGTGCTGTTATTTGTATCTACCTCAGTTGGTGTGTACCGCGTTTTTATTTGTATTTTCTACCATCGATCTGAAACCAGAATCATCCAACCCATGTTCGCCAATGCTCTCGTATTATAACTTTCCTTTTCTTATGCTTCTTATTACATATAGTAGTAGAAATGAATGCAAGGTATAATTATAGAAATATTACTGTTGATTTTTTGACAGCCGACACTTGTATCTAGATGATGATGTGAGCAGCATGAGTGTTAGCTAGATCGGATCACGTCCTCACAATACTGCGGTGTTTCGTTCAGAGACTGTCCGAATGAAGAGGGCATCACTAAGGTAGCGAGGGCAGCGAAGCTGCAGTTTGGTTCAAGCTGCAGAATGAATGGGTCAGCTCAACCGGGGTAGGGCCACGCCCTCACAGAACCAGCATGAAATAGCAGCATAATGCTGCTATGTTTGATCTGGTGATTGTAGGGAACCAGTGACCTGTTTTACTGGTGATAAGATTATGTGACTGCATTATGATTTCTTGTCAAAGATGAATGTAGATGTCATGGGCTGTAGGAGTCACTTACTATCAGGTGTCCTGTGTGCTCGTTTGTTACTCTCAATGTAATAAAAATAAATAAAAGACGCGTTGAGACACAGCTACCACGGCTCTATCGCATGTCGGATTAAGGTATCGAAATAAATAAGGCGACGAAGCATATGCTTATGCAATTATACGATATCGTGCGTAATCGCTAACATCTGGTAATAACCGGAAGAGGTCAATTTAGTCGAAATTGATTAAGAGGACACAATAATGTTATTCCTGAAAACTATCTCTCTTCCATACCCATAAATTTAGGCATGCAACACTCAAGTAATAAACAAAATCGTACCTTATATAGATAGATCCCCAACAACAGCACAAGGTCTACTATGCGGTATTCTCCAACACTGTCTGTCCGATATATATCTGGAAATAGACAATAGTTTATATAAAATTAGAAAACAGTATCCACGGCCATGTTACTCTTTCTGTATTTCACATCCAATTAATGTAGTTCAACAGACAATTAACAATAATTCAGAAATTAATTGTAAATAAGTCTGTACGAGATGTAAATAAAGTTAAAATAGTCCATTCTAAAGAAAACCTTAAAACTCAAATAATTTCCAACAACGATGTACTTATGGCCCTAGTGCAGACGTTGGTAGAATTAGCCAATAAAGATGACAGTGCGCCCACTAATATTAAAACTATTAAAGATGCATTATTAAAAAACTGTCCTACACAATCCAAGCTATGTACAGTATAATATTCAAAGTGCAAATAGTAAAAAACCTTTATTAATCCATTGTTTTAAGCAACAAAATATTGATATATTTGCTTTCTTGGTTTAAAGATAATAATTTTAAAATACCAGGATATAATATTTACAACAAAAATTCAAACAATGCACATAATGGAGTCGCAATACTGATTAAACCATACCCGTAAGTCTAACATATTAAATACCAGATTTTATGAAGACATTCAAACAGTTGCTGTGTCTGTATCAACTGGACATAGTAGTTTAACAATTCTCTGTATATACTGTCCACCTGCAAGTGGGCGAATACGAATTAATAGACTCCGTTCCATTATTAATGATCTGCCAAAGCCTTCTTTTTGAAATTAACAATTATAACACAAATTCTAAATAGGTCTTTACTGGATCCATTTTAATGGTCTGAATTTTAAACAAGTTTGCAGTCTAGACGAAATACAACTCCTGGCTTAGATGATTATCCTTACATTATAATTAAAAACTTAGATGTATCTGCCCAAAAGTTGTTTTTTAAAATCCTCAATTTGCTTTGGCGTAATAAATCTATTCCACAGTCATGGAAAACACAGTGTGTTGTCCCAATACTTAAGCCCGAAAAATCTGCTGAGTTTGCTAGTTCTTATAGACCAATTTCCTTGTCATCGTGTCTTGGTAAAATATTCGAAAATATGGTGAAAGTCCGTCTTGATTGGTATGTTGAATCCAAGTGTTTAATTCCACATATACAATATGGCTTCCGCAGAGGGCGTAGTAGTGCAGACAGTTTCACCTCTTTAATCTCTCACCTGAAAATGCAAAACATAGAAAATTAAACACTGTTTGCGTATTCCTAGACATTCAAAGTGCTTTTGACAGTGTTGATCCTGGCATACTAGTTCAAATCATGTCTAGGTTAGGTGTGCCCGGGCACTTATGTAAGTGGATTTATAACTTTTCGAACAACAGGACAACCTATGCTAGGCATAACAATATTTTATATGGACCCAAATGTGCCTCAAGAGGTACAATGTAGGGTGCCACATTATCTCCATTACTGTACAATATATACACAAGTGAGATTTGTAAATATGTAAATGATAGGAATATAAATATTTTACAATTTGCTGATGACATTGTATTATACAGCAGTAATTACAACTTAGTGATTGCAATAGATAATATGAACAAATCCTTATTTCAACTATTACAATATTATAATGATCGTTTCAATTTGAAAATTAACCCCTCTAAAAGTAGTGTTATTATTTTTGGCAATGAAGCCTCAAATTCAAATATTATTTACAATAATGAAATTATAAATAGAGTCAACAACACACTCACACAGGACTAAATGTTATTAGATCACTTTGTGGTGTAACATAGGGTGCAGACCCTTTTATATATTTGTCAATATTGTATAAAAGTATTGTTAGAAGTCACTTAGATTATAGCTCACTCGCTTATATGAAAGATTTTGAGACAAATCTTACTTGCTGAAAGATACCGTCTCAAATTAATAGCATTTATTATAACTCAAGTAATAAACAAAATTGTACCTTATATAGATAGATCCCCAACAACAGCACAAGGTCTACTATGCGGTAATTCTCCAACACTGTCTGTCCGATATATATCTGGAAATAGACAATAGTTTATATAAAATTAGAAAACAGTATCCACGGCCATGTTACTCTTTCTGTATTTCACATCCAATTAATGTAGATCAACAGACAATTAACAATAATTCAGAAATTAATTGTAAATAAGTCTGTACGAGCTGTAAATAAAGATAAAATAGTCCATTCTAAAGAAGACCTTAAAACTCAAATAATTTCCAACTACGATGTACTTATCGCCCTAGTGCAGACGTTGGTAGAATTAGCCAATAAAGATGACAGTACGCCCACTAATATTAAAACTATTAAAGATGCATTATTAAAAAACTTAACATAATGGATTGTGTAGGGCCTAGTCCTACACAATCCAAGCTATGTACAGTATAATATTCAAAGTGCAAATAGTAAAAAACCTTTATTAATCCATTGTTTTAAGCAACAAAATATTGATATATTTGCTTTCTTGGTTTAAAGATAATAATTTTAAAATACCAGGATATAATATTTACAACAAAAATTCAAACAATGCACATAATGGAGTCGCAATACTGATTAAACCATACCCGTAAGTCTAACATATTAAATACCAGATTTTATGAAGACATTCAAACAGTTGCTGTGTCTGTATCAACTGGACATAGTAGTTTAACAATTCTCTGTATATACTGTCCACCTGCAAGTGGGCGAATACGAATTAATAGACTCCGTTCCTTATTAATGATCTGCCAAAGCCCATATTTATGAGTGGTGATTTTAATGCTCATCATATTGCATTCGGTTGTCAGTCAACCAAAGGAGGTCAGGGGGTTATTTAATTTAATTGATCACTTAGATTTATGTATTTTAAATGATGGTAGACCTACAACTATAAATCGCCCTAGACAAACTCCTTCTGCCATTGATGTAAGCTTCATCAGTGGCAGCCTTGCACCACTATGTGAATGGTCTGTACATGATGACAGATCCAACAATAACAGAGATTTCATTACATATAGATAAATATCATCTCAATTCCCCTGTAGATAGGTTCATATATAAAAAAGCTGACTGGGCAACAGACCACCATCTCCTTGGTGGAATAGTATATGTAAACAAACTGTTATTGCTCCATATAATGCACTAAAACTATATAATAAAGAGCCTTCTATTGAAAATTATATTAATTACAAAAGAAAAGATGCTCAGAAAAAGAGAACAATTTCAGAACAGAAAAAAATTGGATGGAACAACTTGTGTAACACTTTTAATAGAAATACTCACATAAGTAAAATTTGGAATTTATTAAA
Organism: Teinopalpus imperialis; assembly: GCA_029286865.1. Taxonomy (NCBI): domain Eukaryota; kingdom Metazoa; phylum Arthropoda; class Insecta; order Lepidoptera; family Papilionidae; genus Teinopalpus; species Teinopalpus imperialis. The sequence goes on from JAGSMU010000437.1 coordinate 14,154, forward strand.
AATGTTCAAAGGCATAAATCATATACAGATGAGTTTATATCTCCACTCTTGGATAAATTATCAGATAATAACAATTTAATTGAAGTAGATCAATTGAACATTCTTTTTGAAATTAACAATAATAACCCAAATTCTAAATGGGTCTTTACTGGATCCATTATCATGGTCTGAATTTTTAACAAGTTTGCAGTCCAGACGAAATACAACTCCTGGCTTAGATGTATCTGCCCAAAAGTTGTTTTTTAAAATCCTCAATTTGCTTTGGCGTAATAAATCTATTCCACAGTCATGGAAAACCCAAAAAATCTGCTGAGTTTGCTAGTTCTTATAGACCAATTTCCTTGTCATCCTGTCTTGGTAAAATATTCGAAAATGTGGTGAAAGTCCGTCTTGATTGGTATGTTTAATTCCACATATACAATATGGCTTCCGCAGAGGGCGTAGTAGTGCAGACAGTTTCACCTCTTTAATCTCTGACCTGAAAAATGCAAAACATAGAAAATTTTTATATTTATTTATATTTAAGCTAGCTAGTTTCGAGTCATAGGCCGTAGTCACCACCATAAGATGAACTTTGTTCTGTTGCTGCTCCTAAAATTATTAGAGAAACAAGTTGACTTGTTTTACCTTTTATTTTTCAGAGGACATTTAGTAAACATTAGGACTTACTAGCTAGCATTAATGTTCGGAATGAGACTAATTCTAAGCGACTCTCTATCAGTATGGGTACCAACAAGTTCTGTGATATGCTGATAGTGCTGTTATTTGTATCTACCTCAGTTGGTGTGTACCGCGTTTTTATTTGTATTTTCTACCATCGATCTGAAACCAGAATCATCCAACCCATGTTCGCCAATGCTCTCGTATTATAACTTTCCTTTTCTTATGCTTCTTATTACATATAGTAGTAGAAATGAATGCAAGGTATAATTATAGAAATATTACTGTTGATTTTTGACAGCCGACACTTGTATCTAGATGATGATGTGAGCAGCATGAGTGTTAGCTAGATCGGATCACGTCCTCACAATACTGCGGTGTTTCGTTCAGAGACTGTCCGAATGAAGAGGGCATCACTAAGGTAGCGAGGGCAGCGAAGCTGCAGTTTAGTTCAAGCTGCAGAATGAATGGGTCAGCTCAACCGGGGTAGGGCCACGCCCTCACAGAACCAGCATGAAATAGCAGCATAATGCTGCTATGTTTGGTCTGGTGATTGTAGGGAACCAGTGACCTGTTTTACTGGTGATAAGATTATGTGACTGCATTATGATTTCTTGTCAAAGATGAATGTAGATGTCATGGGCTGTAGGAGTCACTTACTATCAGGTGTCCTGTGTGCTCGTTTGTTACTCTCAATGTAATAAAAAAATAAATAAAAAGACGCGTTGAGACACAGCTACCACGGCTCTATCGCATGTCGGATTAAGGTATCGAAATAAATAAGGCGACGAAGCATATGCTTATGCAATTATACGATATCGTGCGTAATCGCTAACATCTGGTAATAACCGGAAGAGGTCAATTTAGTCGAAATTGATTAAGAGGACACAATAATGTTATTCCTGAAAACTATCTCTCTTCCATACCCATAAATTTAGGCATGCAACACTCAAGTAATAAACAAAATCGTACCTTATATAGATAGATCCCCAACAACAGCACAAGGTCTACTATGCGGTATTCTCCAACACTGTCTGTCCGATATATATCTGAAATAGACAATAGTTTATATAAAATTAGAAAACAGTATCCACGGCCATGTTACTCTTTCTGTATTTCACATCCAATTAATGTAGTTCAACAGACAATTAACAATAATTCAGAAATTAATTGTAAATAAGTCTGTACGAGATGTAAATAAAGTTAAAATAGTCCATTCTAAAGAAAACCTTAAAACTCAAATAATTTCCAACAACGATGTACTTATGGCCCTAGTGCAGACGTTGGTAGAATTAGCCAATAAAGATGACAGTGCGCCCACTAATATTAAAACTATTAAAGATGCATTATTAAAAAAACTGTCCTACACAATCCAAGCTATGTACAGTATAATATTCAAAGTGCAAATAGTAAAAAACCTTTATTAATCCATTGTTTTAAGCAACAAAATATTGATATATTTGCTTTCTTGGTTTAAAGATAATAATTTTAAAATACCAGGATATAATATTTACAACAAAAATTCAAACAATGCACATAATGGAGTCGCAATACTGATTAAACCATACCCGTAAGTCTAACATATTAAATACCAGATTTTATGAAGACATTCAAACAGTTGCTGTGTCTGTATCAACTGGACATAGTAGTTTAACAATTCTCTGTATATACTGTCCACCTGCAAGTGGGCGAATACGAATTAATAGACTCCGTTCCCTTATTAATGATCTGCCAAAGCCCATATTTATGAGTGGTGATTTTAATGCTCATCATATTGCATTCGGTTGTCAGTCAACCAAAGGAGGTCAGGGGTTATTTAATTTAATTGATCACTTAGATTTATGTATTTTAAATGATGGTAGACCTACAACTATAAATCGCCCTAGACAAACTCCTTCTGCCATTGATGTAAGCTTCATCAGTGGCAGCCTTGCACCACTATGTGAATGGTCTGTACATGATGACAGATCCAACAATAACAGAGATTTCATTACATATAGATAAATATCATCTCAATTCCCTGTAGATAGGTTCATATATAAAAAGCTGACTGGGCAACAGACCACCATCTCCTTGGTGGAATAGTATATGTGAACAAAGTGTTATTGCTCCATATAATGCACTAAAACTATATAATAAAGAGCCTACTATTGAAAATTATATTAATTACAAAGAAAAGATGCTCAGAAAAGAGAACAATTTCAGAACAGAAAAAAAATTGGATGGAACAACTTGTGTAACACTTTTAATAGAAATACTCACATAAGTAAAATTTGGAATTTATTAAAAATGTTCAAAGGCATAAATCATATACAGATGAGTTTATATCTCCACTCTTGGATAAATTATCCGATAATAACAATTTAATTGAAGTAGATCAATTGAACATTCTTTTTGAAATTAACAATTATAACACAAATTCTAAATAGGTCTTTACTGGATCCATTTTAATGGTCTGAATTTTAAACAAGTTTGCAGTCTAGACGAAATACAACTCCTGGCTTAGATGATTATCCTTACATTATAATTAAAAACTTAGATGTATCTGCCCAAAAGTTGTTTTTTAAAATCCTCAATTTGCTTTGGCGTAATAAATCTATTCCACAGTCATGGAAAACACAGTGTGTTGTCCCAATACTTAAGCCCGAAAAATCTGCTGAGTTTGCTAGTTCTTATAGACCAATTTCCTTGTCATCGTGTCTTGGTAAAATATTCGAAAATATGGTGAAAGTCCGTCTTGATTGGTATGTTGAATCCAAGTGTTTAATTCCACATATACAATATGGCTTCCGCAGAGGGCGTAGTAGTGCAGACAGTTTCACCTCTTTAATCTCTCACCTGAAAAATGCAAAACATAGAAAATTAAACACTGTTTGCGTATTCCTAGACATTCAAAGTGCTTTTGACAGTGTTGATCCTGGCATACTAGTTCAAATCATGTCTAGGTTAGGTGTGCCAGGCACTTATGTAAGTGGATTTATAACTTTTCGAACAACAGGACAACCTATGCTAGGCATAACAATATTTTATATGGACCCAAATGTGCCTCAAGAGGTACAATGTAGGGTGCCACATTATCTCCATTACTGTACAATATATACACAAGTGAGATTTGTAAATATGTAAATGATAGGAATATAAATATTTTACAATTTGCTGATGACATTGTATTATACAGCAGTAATTACAACTTAGTGATTGCAATAGATAATATGAACAAATCCTTATTTCAACTATTACAATATTATAATGATCGTTTCAATTTGAAAATTAACCCTCTAAAAGTAGTGTTATTATTTTTGGCAATGAAGCCTCAAATTCAAATATTATTTACAATAATGAAATTATAAATAGAGTCAACAACACACTCACACAGGACTAAATGTTATTAGATCACTTTGTGGTGTAACATAGGGTGCAGACCCTTTTATATATTTGTCAATATTGTATAAAAGTATTGTTAGAAGTCACTTAGATTATAGCTCACTCGCTTATATGAAGATTTTGAGACAAATCTTACTTGCTGAAAGATACCGTCTCAAATTAATAGCATTTATTAACACTCAAGTAATAAACAAAATTGTACCTTATATAGATAGATCCCCAACAACAGCACAAGGTCTACTATGCGGTAATTCTCCAACACTGTCTGTCCGATATATATCTGGAAATAGACAATAGTTTATATAAAATTAGAAAACAGTATCCACGGCCATGTTACTCTTTCTGTATTTCACATCCAATTAATGTAGTTCAACAGACAATTAACAATAATAACCCAAATTCTAAATGGGTCTTTACTGGATCCATTTTAATGGTCTGAATTTTAAACAAGTTTGCAGTCTAGACGAAATACAACTCCTGGCTTAGATGATTATCCTTACATTATAATTAAAAACTTAGATGTATCTGCCCAAAAGTTGTTTTTTAAAATCCTCAATTTGCTTTGGCGTAATAAATCTATTCCACAGTCATGGAAAACACAGTGTGTTGTCCCAATACTTAAGCCCGAAAAATCTGCTGAGTTTGCTAGTTCTTATAGACCAATTTCCTTGTCATCGTGTCTTGGTAAAATATTCGAAAATATGGTGAAAGTCCGTCTTGATTGGTATGTTGAATCCAAGTGTTTAATTCCACATATACAATATGGCTTCCGCAGAGGGCGTAGTAGTGCAGACAGTTTCACCTCTTTAATCTCTGACCTGAAAAATGCAAAACATAGAAAATTTTTATATTTATTTATATTTAAGCTAGCTAGTTTCGAGTCATAGGCCGTAGTCACCACCATAAGATGAACTTTGTTCTGTTGCTGCTCCTAAAATTATTAGAGAAACAAGTTGACTTGTTTTACCTTTTTATTATTTTTTTTCAGAGGACATTTAGTAAACATTAGGACTTACTAGCTAGCATTAATGTTCGGAATGAGACTAATTCTAAGCGACTCTCTATCAGTATGGGTACCAACAAGTTCTGTGATATGCTGATAGTGCTGTTATTTGTATCTACCTCAGTTGGTGTGTACCGCGTTTTTATTTGTATTTTCTACCATCGATCTGAAACCAGAATCATCCAACCCATGTTCGCCAATGCTCTCGTATTATAACTTTCCTTTTCTTATGCTTCTTATTACATATAGATAAATATCATCTCAATTCCCCTGTAGATAGGTTCATATATAAAAAAGCTGACTGGGCAACAGACCACCATCTCCTTGGTGGAATAGTATATGTAAACAAACTGTTATTGCTCCATATAATGCACTAAAACTATATAATAAAGAGCCTTCTATTGAAAATTATATTAATTACAAAAGAAAAGATGCTCAGAAAAAGAGAACAATTTCAGAACAGAAAAAAATTGGATGGAACAACTTGTGTAACACTTTTAATAGAAATACTCACATAAGTAAAATTTGGAATTTATTAAAAATGTTCAAAGGCATAAATCATATACAGATGAGTTTATATCTCCACTCTTGGATAAATTATCAGATAATAACAATTTAATTGAAGTAGATCAATTGAACATTCTTTTTGAAATTAACAATAATAACCCAAATTCTAAATGGGTCTTTACTGGATCCATTTTCATGGTCTGAATTTTTAACAAGTTTGCAGTCCAGACGAAATACAACTCCTGGCTTAGATGATTATCCTTACATTATAATTAAAAACTTAGATGTATCTGCCCAAAAGTTGTTTTTTAAAATCCTCAATTTGCTTTGGCGTAATAAATCTATTCCACAGTCATGGAAAACACAGTGTGTTGTCCCAATACTTAAGCCCGAAAAATCTGCTGAGTTTGCTAGTTCTTATAGACCAATTTCCTTGTCATCCTGTCTTGGTAAAATATTCGAAAATGTGGTGAAAGTCCGTCTTGATTGGTATGTTTAATTCCACATATACAATATGGCTTCCGCAGAGGGCGTAGTAGTGCAGACAGTTTCACCTCTTTAATCTCTGACCTGAAAAATGCAAAACATAGAAAATTTTTATATTTATTTATATTTAAGCTAGCTAGTTTCGAGTCATAGGCCGTAGTCACCACCATAAGATGAACTTTGTTCTGTTGCTGCTCCTAAAATTATTAGAGAAACAAGTTGACTTGTTTTACCTTTTTATTTTTTTTCAGAGGACATTTAGTAAACATTAGGACTTACTAGCTAGCATTAATGTTCGGAATGAGACTAATTCTAAGCGACTCTCTATCAGTATGGGTACCAACAAGTTCTGTGATATGCTGATAGTGCTGTTATTTGTATCTACCTCAGTTGGTGTGTACCGCGTTTTTATTTGTATTTTCTACCATCGATCTGAAACCAGAATCATCCAACCCATGTTCGCCAATGCTCTCGTATTATAACTTTCCTTTTCTTATGCTTCTTATTACATTCGGTTGTCAGTCAACCAAAGGAGGTCAGGGGTTATTTAATTTAATTGATCACTTAGATTTATGTATTTTAAATGATGGTAGACCTACAACTATAAATCGCCCTAGACAAACTCCTTCTGCCATTGATGTAAGCTTCATCAGTGGCAGCCTTGCACCACTATGTGAATGGTCTGTACATGATGACAGATCCAACAATAACAGAGATTTCATTACATATAGATAAATATCATCTCAATTCCCCTGTAGATAGGTTCATATATAAAAAAGCTGACTGGGCAACAGACCACCATCTCCTTGGTGGAATAGTATATGTGAACAAAGTGTTATTGCTCCATATAATGCACTAATACTATATAATAAAGAGCCTTCTATTGAAAATTATATTAATTACATAAGGAAAATAAGCTCAGAAAAAGAGAACAATTTCAGAACAGAAAAAAATTGAATGGAACAACTTGTGTAACACTTTTAATAGAAATACTCACATAAGTAAAATTTGGAATTTATTAAAAATGTTCAAAGGCATAAATCATATACAGATGAGTTTATATCTCCACTCTTGGATAAATTATCAGATAATAACAATTTAATTGAAGTAGATCAATTGAACATTCTTTTTGAAATTAACAATAATAACCCAAATTCTAAATGGGTCTTTACTGGATCCATTTTCATGGTCTGAATTTTTAACAAGTTTGCAGTCCAGACGAAATACAACTCCTGGCTTAGATGATTATCCTTACATTATAATTAAAAACTTAGATGTATCTGCCCAAAAGTTGTTTTTTAAAATCCTCAATTTGCTTTGGCGTAATAAATCTATTCCACAGTCATGGAAAACACAGTGTGTTGTCCCAATACTTAAGCCCGAAAAATCTGCTGAGTTTGCTAGTTCTTATAGACCAATTTCCTTGTCATCCTGTCTTGGTAAAATATTCGAAAATGTGGTGAAAGTCCGTCTTGATTGGTATGTTTAATTCCACATATACAATATGGCTTCCGCAGAGGGCGTAGTAGTGCAGACAGTTTCACCTCTTTAATCTCTGACCTGAAAAATGCAAAACATAGAAAATTTTTATATTTATTTATATTTAAGCTAGCTAGTTTCGAGTCATAGGCCGTAGTCACCACCATAAGATGAACTTTGTTCTGTTGCTGCTCCTAAAATTATTAGAGAAACAAGTTGACTTGTTTTACCTTTTTATTTTTTTTCAGAGGACATTTAGTAAACATTAGGACTTACTAGCTAGCATTAATGTTCGGAATGAGACTAATTCTAAGCGACTCTCTATCAGTATGGGTACCAACAAGTTCTGTGATATGCTGATAGTGCTGTTATTTGTATCTACCTCAGTTGGTGTGTACCGCGTTTTTATTTGTATTTTCTACCATCGATCTGAAACCAGAATCATCCAACCCATGTTCGCCAATGCTCTCGTATTATAACTTTCCTTTTCTTATGCTTCTTATTACATATAGTAGTAGAAATGAATGCAAGGTATAATTATAGAAATATTACTGTTGATTTTTGACAGCCGACACTTGTATCTAGATGATGATGTGAGCAGCATGAGTGTTAGCTAGATCGGATCACGTCCTCACAATACTGCGGTGTTTCGTTCAGAGACTGTCCGAATGAAGAGGGCATCACTAAGGTAGCGAGGGCAGCGAAGCTGCAGTTTAGTTCAAGCTGCAGAATGAATGGGTCAGCTCAACCGGGGTAGGGCCACGCCCTCACAGAACCAGCATGAAATAGCAGCATAATGCTGCTATGTTTGGTCTGGTGATTGTAGGGAACCAGTGACCTGTTTTACTGGTGATAAGATTATGTGACTGCATTATGATTTCTTGTCAAAGATGAATGTAGATGTCATGGGCTGTAGGAGTCACTTACTATCAGGTGTCCTGTGTGCTCGTTTGTTACTCTCAATGTAATAAAAAAATAAATAAAAAGACGCGTTGAGACACAGCTACCACGGCTCTATCGCATGTCGGATTAAGGTATCGAATTAAATAAGGCGACGAAGCATATGCTTATGCAATTATACGATATCGTGCGTAATCGCTAACATCTGGTAATAACCGGAAGAGGTCAATTTAGTCGAAATTGATTAAGAGGACACAATAATGTTATTCCTGAAAACTATCTCTCTTCCATACCCATAAATTTAGGCATGCAACACTCAAGTAATAAACAAAATCGTACCTTATATAGATAGATCCCCAACAACAGCACAAGGTCTACTATGCGGTATTCTCCAACACTGTCCGATATATATCTGGAAATAGACAATAGTTTATATAAAATTAGAAAACAGTATCCACGGCCATGTTACTCTTTCTGTATTTCACATCCAATTAATGTAGTTCAACAGACAATTAACAATAATTCAGAAATTAATTGTAAATAAGTCTGTACGAGATGTAAATAAAGTTAAAATAGTCCATTCTAAAGAAAACCTTAAAACTCAAATAATTTCCAACAACGATGTACTTATGGCCCTAGTGCAGACGTTGGTAGAATTAGCCAATAAAGATGACAGTACGCCCACTAATATTAAAATTATTAAAGATGCATTATTAAAAAACTTAACATAATGGATTGTGTAGGGCCTAGTCCTACACAATCCAAGCTATGTACAGTATAATATTCAAAGTGCAAATAGTAAAAAACCTTTATTAATCCATTGTTTTAAGCAACAAAATATTGATATATTTGCTTTCTTGGTTTAAAGATAATAATTTTAAAATACCAGGATATAATATTTACAACAAAAATTCAAACAATGCACATAATGGAGTCGCAATACTGATTAAACCATACCCGTAAGTATAACATATTAAATACCAGATTTTATGAAGACATTCAAACAGTTGCTGTGTCTGTATCAACTGGACATAGTAGTTTAACAATTCTCTGTATATACTGTCCACCTGCAAGTGGGCGAATACGAATTAATAGACTCCGTTCCATTATTAATGATCTGCCAAAGCCCATATTTATGAGTGGTGATTTTAATGCTCATCATATTGCATTCGGTTGTCAGTCAACCAAAGGTAGAGGTCAGGGTTATTTAATTTAATTGATCACTTAGATTTATGTATTTTAAATGATGGTAGACCTACAACTATAAATCGCCCTAGACAAACTCCTTCTGCCATTGATGTAAGCTTCATCAGTGGCAGCCTTGCACCACTATGTGAATGGTCTGTACATGATGACAGATCCAACAATAACAGAGATTTCATTACATATAGATAAATATCATCTCAATTCCCTGACTGGGCAACAGACCACCATCTCCTTGGTGGAATAGTATATGTGAACAAAGTGTTATTGCTCCATATAATGCACTAAAACTATATAATAAAGAGCCTACTATTGAAAATTATATTAATTACAAAGAAAAGATGCTCAGAAAAAGAGAACAATTTCAGAACAGAAAAAATTGGATGGAACAACTTGTGTAACACTTTTAATAGAAATACTCACATAAGTAAAATTTGGAATTTATTAAAATGTTCAAAGGCATAAATCATATACAGATGAGTTTATATCTCCACTCTTGGATAAATTATCAGATAATAACAATTTAATTGAAGTAGATCAATTGAACATTCTTTTTGAAATTAACAATTATAACCCAAATTCTAAATGGGTCTTTACTGGATCCATTTTCATGGTCTGAATTTTTAACAAGTTTGCAGTCTAGACGAAATACAACTCCTGGCTTAGATGATTATCCTTACATTATAATTAAAAACTTAGATGTATCTGCCCAAAAGTTGTTTTTTAAAATCCTCAATTTGCTTTGGCATAATAAATCTATTCCACAGTCATGGAAAACACAGTGTGTTGTCCCAATACTTAAGCCCGAAAAATCTGCTGAGTTTGCTAGTTCTTATAGACCAATTTCCTTGTCATCCTGTCTTGGTAAAATATTCGAAAATATGGTGAAAGTCCGTCTTGATTGGTATGTTGAATCAAGTGTTTAATTCCACATATACAATATGGCTTCCGCAGAGGGCGTAGTAGTGCAGACAGTTTCACCTCTTTAATCTCTGACCTGAAAAATGCAATGCATAGAAAATTAAACACTGTTTGCGTATTCCTAGACATTCAAAGTGCTTTTGACAGTGTTGATCCTGGCATACTAGTTCAAATCATGTCTAGGTTAGGTGTGCCCGGGCACTTATGTAAGTGGATTTATAACTTTTCGAACAACAGGACAACCTATGCTAGGCATAACAATATTTTATATGGACCCAAATGTGCCTCAAGAGGTACAATGTAGGGTGCCACATTATCTCCATTACTGTACAATATATACACAAGTGAGATTTGTAAATATGTAAATGATAGGAATATAAATATTTTACAATTTGCTGATGACATTGTATTATACAGCAGTAATTACAACTTAGTGATTGCAATAGATAATATGAACAAATCCTTATTTCAACTATTACAATATTATAATGATCGTTTACATTTGAAAATTAACCCCTCTAAAAGTAGTGTTATGTTTTTGGCAATGAAGCCTCAAATTCAAATATTATTTACAATAATGAAATTATAAATACAGTCAATTCAAAGAAATTTTTAGTAATAATACTGGACCAAAACTAACTTTTGATGAACATATTAAATACCAGATTTTATGAAGACATTCAAACAGTTGCTGTGTCTGTATCAACTGGACATAGTAGTTTAACAATTCTCTGTATATACTGTCCACCTGCAAGTGGGCGAATACGAATTAATAGACTCCGTTCCATTATTAATGATCTGCCAAAGCCCATATTTATGAGTGGTGATTTTAATGCTCATCATATTGCATTCGGTTGTCAGTCAACCAAAGGTAGAGGTCAGGGTTATTTAATTTAATTGATCACTTAGATTTATGTATTTTAAATGATGGTAGACCTACAACTATAAATCGCCCTAGACAAACTCCTTCTGCCATTGATGTAAGCTTCATCAGTGGCAGCCTTGCACCACTATGTGAATGGTCTGTACATGATGACAGATCCAACAATAACAGAGATTTCATTACATATAGATAAATATCATCTCAATTCCCTGACTGGGCAACAGACCACCATCTCCTTGGTGGAATAGTATATGTGAACAAAGTGTTATTGCTCCATATAATGCACTAAAACTATATAATAAAGAGCCTACTATTGAAAATTATATTAATTACAAAAGAAAAGATGCTCAGAAAAAGAGAACAATTTCAGAACAGAAAAAATTGGATGGAACAACTTGTGTAACACTTTTAATAGAAATACTCACATAAGTAAAATTTGGAATTTATTTAAAATGTTCAAAGGCATAAATCATATACAGATGAGTTTATATCTCCACTCTTGGATAAATTATAAGATAATAACAATTTAATTGAAGTAGATCAATTGAACATTCTTTTTGAAATTAACAATTATAACCCAAATTCTAAATGGGTCTTTACTGGATCCATTTTCATGGTCTGAATTTTTAACAAGTTTGCAGTCTAGACGAAATACAACTCCTGGCTTAGATGATTATCCTTACATTATAATTAAAAACTTAGATGTATCTGCCCAAAAGTTGTTTTTTAAAATCCTCAATTTGCTTTGGCATAATAAATCTATTCCACAGTCATGGAAAACACAGTGTGTTGTCCCAATACTTAAGCCCGAAAAATCTGCTGAGTTTGCTAGTTCTTATAGACCAATTTCCTTGTCATCCTGTCTTGGTAAAATATTCGAAAATATGGTGAAAGTCCGTCTTGATTGGTATGTTGAATCCAAGTGTTTAATTCCACATATACAATATGGCTTCCGCAGAGGGCGTAGTAGTGCAGACAGTTTCACCTCTTTAATCTCTGACCTGAAAATGCAATGCATAGAAAATTAAACACTGTTTGCGTATTCCTAGACATTCAAAGTGCTTTTGACAGTGTTGATCCTGGCATACTAGTTCAAATCATGTCTAGGTTAGGTGTGCCCGGGCACTTATGTAAGTGGATTTATAACTTTTCGAACAACAGGACAACCTATGCTAGGCATAACAATATTTTATATGGACCCAAATGTGCCTCAAGAGGTACAATGTAGGGTGCCACATTATCTCCATTACTGTACAATATATACACAAGTGAGATTTGTAAATATGTAAATGATAGGAATATAAATATTTTACAATTTGCTGATGACATTGTATTATACAGCAGTAATTACAACTTAGTGATTGCAATAGATAATATGAACAAATCCTTATTTCAACTATTACAATATTATAATGATCGTTTACATTTGAAAATTAACCCCTCTAAAAGTAGTGTTATGTTTTTTGGCAATGAAGCCTCAAATTCAAATATTATTTACAATAATGAAATTATAAATACAGTCAATTCAAAGAAATTTTTAGTAATAATACTGGACCAAAAACTAACTTTTGATGAACATATTAAATATATATCCAAAATGCTCACACAGGACTAAATGTGCAGACCCTTTTATATATTTGTCAATATTGTATAAAAGTATTGTTAGAAGTCACTTAGATTATAGCTCACTCGCTTATATGAAAGATTTTGAGACAAATCATACTTGCTGAAAGATACTGTCTCAAATTAATAGCATTTAATAACACTCAAGTAATAAACAAAATTGTACCTTATATAGATAGATCCCCAACAACAGCATAAGGTCTACTATGCGGTATTCTCCAACACTGTCCGATATATATCTGGAAATAGACAATAGTTTATATAAAATTAGAAAACAATATCCACGGCCATGTTACTCTTTCTGTATTTCACATCCAATTAATGTAGTTCAACAGACAATTAAAATAATTCAGAAATGCTTAAATTTTTAGAGGAAAATACAAAGTACTATGTTATCTACACTGATGGGAGCGTAGCAAGTGATTATGTACATGCTGCTCTATATGATCCACAAGCAAAATTTTCTTCAAGCTTTCAAGAGCGTTTTGTACATCCTTCTACACGAGCGGCCTGTGGCTGTTCTATACACGTCAATACAACAATGTGTTCAGGTCGTTGTTGGGGCTGCCTCGGTTCTGTAGCGCGTCGGGGATGTTCGCCGAGGCACGAGTCAATTGTTTCTATACGACCATGCGGAAACGGTGCACATCCCTGTATTTTCGGGTCCGGATCAGCCCGAACAGCATCCTGAGGGTATTAGCAGACCGTTATGACTGTCAGTCCTTAACCATTGTGCCAAGGTTCACTTACTGACTAATAAATAAATAAATAATTAATAATAATAACCTCATAGGAAAATAAATATAATGATATAAGTCGCAATTAATGCTTTAAGTTGACATTTGAACTATATTTGACATTTAATAATTTTATAATCTTATTGGAGCAGACCTAATTGTTTATTGTTATTTTCTTTGTTTATGCTATGTTTTGTCTATGGGTGGTTGTGTATTAATTGTTATTTATTTAAATGTATTAATGGATCACTGTTATCCGATAATAATAAATGAATTGAGAATTGAATTGAATTATTCTGCATGAACCCTGCTCTATATGTTCGGCAGAGGCATATGCAGTGTATCAGGCACTAATGCGTATTCGCGAAATCAATAATTTCTGATTCCTCGAGTTTGATGACAGCTTTAACTACCCTCACAGTTAAATTCAAGTCTAATTATATCCTTTACTTCATCAAACAAATAATTCACCAATATCACATTAAAAATATCCAAATTTACTTTCTATGGGTGCCTTCCCACAAAGGTATCACTGGCAATGAAATGGCTGATAAAACTACATATGAAGAAGTTTATGCTGTCGACGTTAGAAATACAATGAATGTTCCTATGTCCGATTACTTGCAATGTATTGACCAGAACACTCAAAAGTTGTGGTTAGAAATGTGGAAGAAAGATCAAGATACGAAAGGAAAATGGTATGGAAGCATACAAGAAAGCTTACCTGCAAGACCTTGGTATCATCGTATGCAAGATGCTACTCGAGACTTTATTACTATCATAAATAGACTGCGTTTTGGTCATAATACTGCACCGTCACACCTTGCTCGACTCGGCATTATTGCGAATAAAACCTGTTCACATTGTAATTCAAGTGATGGAACTGTGGAGCACATTATCTTCGATTGTAAAAAATTTTTGATCGACAGACTAGTGTTGGACAGTGAACTTAGTGATGTTGAAAATAAGTGTGATTTATTATCCCGCCCGCCACTATTAAAACAATTGTTACAAGACGAACTTACTTAACACACAAGCACATCTACAAATACATAAAGAATACAATTAAAACAATTTAATGGAATGTGCTCTTAGGCGTAATATTTTGTCTATGAATGTGCTGTGGAAAATAAGAGTTGACCTAAAGGTTGTAAATACCAAGTCACAAAATCCCAAAAAAAAAATACGGATTCTGGCGGGAACCTTGAAAAAGAAAAAAACTCAACCAACACAGACTTTAAAGTGTATGTGGAATCCACAAACGACGATAGATTGGGCAACAAGAGCCCTATTTACATAAAACGTGTGACGGGTATTCAGAGGGTGAATGCTAATAAAATAGCAGTAGCAGTTATTTTCAAGCAATATAGTACGGCCAATAACTTTATTAATAACACCACTTTCCTCACAAAATATGACATGAAGGCGTTCATACCGGCAGCGCAAATTGAAAAACCGGCATCATTAGATTTGTTCCAGCGAATATATCTAACAAAGAACTTTACACCAGACTTTCTTCAACATATGAAATAGTGGCAATAAGAAGGTTTTCAAAGAAAGTAGGACAAGAGCGAATTCAATTGCAGACTGTAAGCATCACTTTCTTATCTAATGTACTGCCTAATAATGTACAATATGATCTATTCTCTATAGGTGTTTTAAATTTAATCATTCAGCAAAGACTTGTAATGGTAAACAAAGATGTAGTATTTGTGGAGGTGAGCACTTGTATAAGGAATGTGATAAACCAACAGAAATCAGCTGTATAAATTGCAGTGGGCCTCATCTCGCGATATCTAGATTATGTCCTATTAAAACAAAGAAGATTATAGAAAAGAAAAACAACATATCTTATGCAAGTGTCGCCTTAACAAAACAAGTCGCCATCAATGGAACAGATTTCCCTACACTCCCACCACCAAAACCGCAACCTGTAAATACTAATGTTATTGTAAATAAGTTTGTACAGTATGTCTATGTACAGTATAATATTCAAAGTGCAAATAGTAAAAAACCTTTATTAATCCATTGTTTTAAGCAACAAAATATTGATATATTTGCTTTCTTGGTTTAAAGATAATAATTTTAAAATACCAAGATATAATATTTACAACAAAAATTCAAACAATGCACATAATGGAGTTGCAATACTGATTAAACCATACCCGTAAGTATAACATATTAAATACCAGATTTTATGAAGACATTCAAACAGTTGCTGTGTCTGTATCAACTGGACATAGTAGTTTAACAATTCTCTGTATATACTGTCCACCTTCAAGTGGGCGAATACGAATTAATAGACTCCGTTCCATTATTAATGATCTGCCAAAGTCCATATTTATGAGTGGTGATTTTAATGCTCATCATATTGCATTCGGTTGTCAGTCAACCAAAGGTAGAGGTCAGGAGTTATTTAATTTAATTGATCACTTAGATTTATGTATTTTAAATGATGGTAGACCTACAACTATAAATCGCCCTAGACAAACTCCTTCTGCCATTGATGTAAGCTTCATCAGTGGCAGCCTTGCACCACTATGTGAATGGTCTGTACATGATGACAGATCCAACAATAACAGAGATTTCATTACATATAGATAAATATCATCTCAATTCCCCTGTAGATAGGTTCATATATAAAAAAGCTGACTGGGCAACAGACCACCATCTCCTTGCTGGAATAGTATATGTGAACAAAGTGTTATTGCTTCATATAATGCACTAAAACTATATCTCATACATATATAATTACTTGTCCTATATATATATATATATATATATATATATATATATATATATATATATATATATATATATATATATATATATATATATATATATATATATATATATATATATATATATATATATATATATATATATATATATATATATATATATATATATATATATATATATATATATATATATATATATATATATATATATATATATATATATATATATATATATATATATATATATATATATATATATATATATATATATATATATATATATATATATATATATATATATATATATATATATATATATATATATATATATATATATATATATATATATATATATATATATATATATATATATATATATATATATATATATATATATATATATATATATATATATATATATATATATATATATATATATATATATATATATATATATATATATATATATATATATATATATATATATATATATATATATATATATATATATATATATATATATATATATATATATATATATATATATATATATATATATATATATATATATATATATATATATATATATATATATATATATATATATATATATATATATATATATATATATATATATATATATATATATATATATATATATATATATATATATATATATATATATATATATATATATATATATATATATATATATATATATATATATATATATATATATATATATATATATATATATATATATATATATATATATATATATATATATATATATATATATAT
>JAGSMU010000438.1:0-5000 GCA_029286865.1 Teinopalpus imperialis
GCCACAACGAAGCACAGAAGATGCTCTTTATGACGCCATAACCATAATAAAGGAGGGACTGAGAGACCGAAAACTAATTGTGGTTATGTCGCTGGACATCGAGGGTGCGTTTGATAATGCATGGTGGCCCGCCATCCTAGCTGAACTGGGGAAGAGAAACACCGATCTAGAGATCCTCAAATTGGTCGGCAACTACTTGTCAAGCAGAACCGTGGAGCTCCGCTATGCAGGAACAAGCGTGGTCAGGACCACAAATAAGGGATGCATTCAGGGCTCGACATGTGGCCCTCTGCTGTGGAACGTGCAACTTGATCCACTTCTTCAGACCTCAAACAGACTGACGGCTCATGTGCAGGCCTTTGCGGATGACATTCTTATTGTCGCCGCAGCGTCCTGCACTGGGGACCTTGAGCGGGATCTGGCAGAGGCCTTGGGCGCAGTATCGAAATGGGGCAAAAGCCACAAAATGCGTTTTGCTGCTCACAAAACACAAGCCATGCTCGTCACCAAAAAATTAAAATACTTACAGCCACATGTTAGTTTCGAAGGAACGGAAATACCATTAGCAAATAGCCTTAAAGTGTTAGGATTGACCATAGATGCACAACTGAACTTCACCAATCATATAAACAACAGATACAAAAAGGCAGTTAATCTGTATAAACAGGTCTCAAGGGCAGCAAGCGCAAATTGGGGCCTTAATAGCACCATCATACGTACGATCTATATTGCAGTCGTGGAGCCCATAATTCTATATGCTGCTAACATTTGGGCGGAGACGAGCGACAGGAACAAAAACCGAAAATGCCTTGACAGCATTACGAGGATCTTTGCAATCAGGATCGTAAAAGCGCACAGAACCACGTCAATGACAGCCTCGGCAGTCTTGGCAGGAATTTTACCACTTGATCTTCGGGCTAAGGAACAGATGAGGCTCTACGAGACCAAAAGAGGAAAGCCCCTTCAGGGACTACCTGGGAGAAAAATAGAGACCAGAATTGACCCGTTCCAACTTCCCCATCCAGCTTCTCGCGCTTTAATAAAATTTGTGGAGATCAAAACAGCAGGAGACCTAGAAAAGCTTAGTAAGGAACAAACCCTTATCTTCACTGACGGAAGTAAGCTGGATGGAAAAGTTGGAGCAGCGGTAACAGTATGGAGGGACAACCGGGAAAAATTCATAACTAAAATAAGACTACCAGGATACTGCAGCATTTTCCAGGCGGAACTGTTTGCTATAATGAAATCGCTGGAATATCTAAAAAAAAGAATGGAAAAAAGCCAGGTCACCTTGCTCAGTGACTCGAGATCTGCCCTCCAAAGCATATGTGACCCTTCATCACTTCACCCCCTGGCGGCTGGAACCCGGAAAATGCTGAGAGACGTTGAGGACAAGGGCACGACAGTGAACTTTGCTTGGATTAAGGCCCATTCAGGCCTCATAGGCAACGAGCGGGCCGATGAACTTGCGAAGGAAGCAGCCAAGAAGTCCAAGCAAGCATTTGCATATGACCGATTTCCTTTGTCCTTTGCCAAACGATCAATCAGGGAGGAAACATTAACTATTTGGCAAAACCGATTTGATGACTCTATATCAGGAAGCACAACAAAACTCTTTGTAAATGATGTGCGCGAGGCGTACCGTATATTTAGAGAAGTAAAGCATCTTAACATCAACACACAATTCCTAACAGGACATGGAGGAATAAAAGCCTACCTCCACAGGTTTAAGCTTGCCGCAGATCCATTCTGTGTTTGCGATTCTGTGAGCGAAGAAACAATAGAACACATTATAGCTGATTGTCCAAGGTTCATGAATATACGCCACGATTGCGAACACAGGATGGATCAGACCATTACAAAGGCCAACATAGTCCAAATTATGAGGAACGATGCTACAAGGGAAATATTTTTAAAGTTTTGCAACAGAATAATGCGCTATGTGGCAAGAGAAAATGGCTCCACCGAAGTCTAGACTCAACGTAAAAAAACAATGAAATGAATGAACTGAACTAACGATTTATAAAGCCCAGAAAAAAAGGTTGTTGCATGAACAATAGCAGCAGTGTAATAAAGTAATAAAAAAAACCTAACCTAACCTAACCTAACTAACCTAACCACAACCTAACCTAACCTAGCCTAACCTAACCTAACCTAGCCTAACCTAACCTAACCTAGCCTAACCTAACCCACAACCTGGCCTAACCTAACCTAACCTAGCCTGGCCTGGCCTAACCTAACCTAACTAGCCACAACCTAACCTAACCTAACCTAACCTAACCTAACCTAACTAACCTGGCCTAGCCTGGCCACAGCCTGGCCTGGCCTAGCCTGGCCTAACCCTGGCCTAGCCTGGCCTGGCCTGGCCTAGCCTGGCCTGGCCTGGCCTAGCCTGGCCTAGCCTAACCCTGGCCTGGCCTAGCCTGGCCTAACCTAGCCTGGCCTAGCCTGGCCTAGCCTGGCCTAGCCTGGCCTGGCCTAACCTAGCCTAGCCTGGCCACAAGCTAACTAACCTAGCCACAACCTAACCCTGGCCTAACCTAACCTAACTAACCTGGCCTAACCTAACCCACAACCTAACCTAGCCTAGCCTAACCTAACCTAACCTAACCCACAACCTAACCTAACCTAACCTAACCTAGCCTAACCTAGCCTAGCCTAACCTAACTAGCCTAACCTAACCTAACCTAGCCTAACCCACAACCTAACCTAACCTAGCCTAACCTAACCTAACCTAACCTAACCTAACCTAACCTAACCTAACCTAACCTAACCTAACCTAACCTTTTTTTTTTTTTTTTGGCGTGGGGAAATGCCTGCGCATGCCCGCCCTCCTTGAGGGCAAGGGGCGGGTTATGTCGGACTCGCACCGACTAAAACCCACGGTGGTCGCCACCAACGCTCGCGGGGGTCGCGGGATCTCCGTTAGGGAACATAGCCGCAACCCCTGCGCTTCACGCTAGGACAGCCGTCCCGGGGGCGTGCGTGAAGATCGCACCCCCAGAACCCTCACGGAACTATCACGACGACACGGTGCCACGTCGTGCCGTCGTCCTCCTCGGGTCGCTCATGCTGGACGGTCGGGCCCCACTCCGATCGTCAGCGACCCGTAGGGCCCGTTTACGGTAGGGGATCACCGATAAGAGGGGCCGTGACGAGGCGCGCGAGCGCCGCGTCGGCCATCTCCGAGCAGGATCGGTCCTCTCTGTCCCGCTCGGCAGCCTCCTTTCCGGACCATTACGGTCTCGCAGAAGGGAGGCTACGGCCCTCCGCCGATTCCCGCGCAGCATCGCCGACACGACTACTGGCAGGGACAGGTTCCGTCCGATGTGACCGACCAAGACCCGCCGCTCGGCTTCCACGCCGGGCAAGCGGCGAGCGTGTGCGATGCGGAGTCTTGGTCGTTGCCGCCACAGTGGAAGCAATTCGCCGTCAGACCTAACCACAACCTAACCTAGCCACAACCTAGCCTAGCCACAACCTAACCTAACCTAACCTAACCTAGCCTAACCTAACCTGGCTAACCTAGCCTAACCTAACCTAACCTAACCTGGCCTAACCTAACCTAGCCTGGCCACAACCTAGCCTAACCTAGCCTAACTAACCTAACCTAACCTAACCTAACTTCTTCAACCTAACTAACCTAACCTAACCTAGTAACCTAGCCTAACCTAACCTAACCTAACCTAACCTATTCAACCTAACCTAGCCTAACCTGGCCTAGCCTAACCTAACCTAACCTAATAACCTAAGCCTAACCTAACTAACCTAACCTAACCTAACCTAAGCCTAACCTAGCCTATTTCAACCTGGCTAACCTATTTCAACCTAACCTAACCTAACCTAACCACAACCTAACCTAACCTAGCCTAACCTAACCTGGCCTAACCTAACCTAACTACAACCTAACCTGGCACAACCTAACACAACCTGGCCTAACCTAACCTGGCTAACCTAGCCTAACCACAACCTAACCTAACCTAGCCTAGCCTAGCCTAACCTAACCTAACCTAACCTAACCTAACCACAACCTAACCTGGCCTAACCTAACCTGGCCTAACCTAACCTGGCCTAGCCTAACCTAGCCTAACCTAACCTAACCTAACCTAACCTAACCCACAACCTAACCTAGCCTAACCTAACCTAACCTAACCTAACCTAACCTAACCTAACCTAACCTAACCTAACCTAACCTAACCTAACCTAACCTAACCTAACCTACAACCTAACCTAACCTAACCTAACCTAACCTAACCTAACCTAACCTAACCTAACCTAACCTAACCTAACCTAACCTAACCTAACCTAACCTAACCTAACCTAACCTAACGCCCTCCAAACGGTTTATTAGCCCGGATTCCCTGCATCCCCTCGCGGTGAAAGCACGACAAAACATCTGTACATTGCGGGGACGTGGGAAGAACATCTCTAACATGGGTGAAAGCCCACGCAGGTTTGGAGGGAACGGAGGACGGACAACTTACCGGGGAGGCTGCAATTAAGACCAAGAGGACCCCCGACTGCGATCGATGCCCTGTCTCGTTCGTCAAGCGACAAATCCGTTTGGGTCGGTTGATGAATGGAACAGGAGGAGGGTATCGGGGTATTTGGCTTCCGTCACCAAAGCCTTCTTCCCGGACGCGTCAGAAGCCTTCAGCGTAATTAAAACCTGGAGATGGACGCTCTGTCTGTGCAGGTGTTCACGGGCCACGGCGGTTTCTCCGAATGCTTGAACCGCTTCAGGTGTAAAGGGGACCCGTCGTGTGTCTGTGACGACACCATCAAGGAGGATATCTTGCACCTTATAACGGGTGTCCTGTCAACGCAGGGGGAGGCTCAATGTTGAGAGCTACACAGGTTTAAAGTAACAATAAATAACTTGCCAGTCCTTATCAGTAGCAGAGATTTTAGCCAGAAATTCCTGCATTTCTGCAAGCGTGTGGCGATGAAAGCTATACGACAAAATAAAACAAAATGAATGTATGGGGATGTTAGTATGT
>JAGSMU010000438.1:7500-27219 GCA_029286865.1 Teinopalpus imperialis
AGTCTTAAGCATTCCAAATTGGTTTTGTTGTAGCATTTGTTCAGTGTAATCGTTAGACAGTCATCCTGCGCCGCATTTAGGCCATTTCTAGTCTTGTTGTAATCAGTTATTTTTAGTTTTATAATTACGTAATTTTATTCCATTTGTAAAATTTTCATGTCTTCATTTTTTCGTGCTGATTTTGTAACCTATCCTAACCTAACCTATCTAACCTAACCCTAACCACCTATATCTTTGTGTATTAGAGTCTTAAGCATTCCAAATTGGTTTTGTTTGGCGAAAAGCGTTTGTTCAGTGTAATCGTTAGACAGTCATCCTGCTCCGCATTTAGGCCATTTCTAGTCTGGATTGTAATCAGTTATTTTTAGTTTCATAATTACGTAAGTTTATTCCATTTAACCAAAATTTTCATGTCTTCATTTTTTCGTGCTGATTTTGTAACCTAACCTAACCCTAACCTAACCCTAACCTAACCTAACCACCTATATATCTTTGTGTATTAGAGTCTTAAGCATTCCAAATTGGTTTTGTTGTAGCATTTGTTCAGTGTAATCGTTAGACAGTCATCCTGCGGCGTTTAGGCCATTTCTAGTCCTAGTTGTAATCAGTTATTTTTAGTTTCATAATTACGTAAGTTTATTCCATTTGTAAAAATTCTCATGTCTTCGTTTTTCGTGCTGATTTTGTAACCTAACCTAACCTAACCTTAACTATCCTAACCTAACCCTAACCACCTATATCTTTGTGTATTAGAGTCTTAAGCATTCCAAATTGGTTTTTTGTTGTAGCATTTTGTTCCAGTGTAATCGTTAGACAGTCATCCTGCGCCGCATTTAGGCCATTTCTACTCTAGTTGTAATCAGTTATTTTTAGTTTCTACCGTGGTTATTCCATTTGTAAAAGTTTTCATGTCTTCGTTTTTCGTGCTGATTTTGTTACCTAACCTAACCTAACCTAACCCTAACCACCTATATCTTTGTATTAGAGTCTTAAGCATTCCAAATTGGTTTTGTTGTAGCATTTTGTTCCAGTGTAATCGTTAGACAGTCATCCTGCACCGCATTTAGGCCATTTCTAGTCTAGTTGTAATCCAGTTATTTTTAGTTTCATAATTACGTAATTTTATTCCATTTGTAAAAATTTCATTTCTTCGTTTTTTTCATTACTTTGATTTTGTAACCTAACCTAACCTATCCTAACCACCTATATGTTTGTGTATTAGAGTCTTAAGCATTCAAATTGGTTTTTGTTGCTTGTTTGCCCGATTTCCAGTGTAATCGTTAGACAGTCATCCTGCGCCGCATTTAGGCCATTTCTAGTCTAGTTGTAATCAGTTATTTTTAGTTTCATAATTACGTAGTTTATTCCATTTGTAAAAATTTCATTTCTTCGTTTTTCGTGCTGATTTTAGCAACCTAACCAAACCTAACCTAACCTATCTAACCTAACCTAACCACCTATATCTTTGTGTATTAGAGTCTTAAGCATTCAATTGGTTTTGTTGTAGCATTTGTTCAGTGTAATCGTTAGACAGTCATCCTGCGCCGCATTTAGGCCATTTCTAGTCTAGTTGTAATCCAGTTATTTTTAGTTTCATAATTACGTAAGTTTATTCCATTTGTAAAATTTTCATGATTTCGTTTTTCGTGCTGATTTTGAAACCCTAACCTAACCTAACCTTAACTATCCTAACCTAACCTAACCACCTATATCTTTGTGTATTAGAGTCTTAAGCATTCAAATTGGTTTTGTAGCATTTGTTCAGTGTAATCGTTAGACAGTCATCCTGCGCCGCATTTAGGCCATTTCTAGTCTAGTTGTAATCAGTTATTTTTAGTTTCTGTAATTACGTAATTTTATTCCATTTGTAAAAAGAATTTCATTTCTTCGTTTTTCGTGCTGATTTTGTAACCTAACCTAACCTTAACTATCCTAACCTAACCTAACCACCTATATGTTTGTGTATTAGAGTCTTAAGCATTCCAAATTGGTTTTGTTGTAGCATTTGTTCAATTAATCGTTAGACAGTCATCCTGCTCCGCATTAAGGCCATTTCTAGTCTAGTTGTAATCAGTTATTTTTAGTTTCATAATTACGTAAGTTTATTCCATTTGTAAAATTTTCATGTCTTCATTTTCGTGCTGATTTTAGCAACCTAACCTAACCTAACCTAACCTATCTAACTAACCCTAACCAACTATATCTTTGTGTATTAGAGTCTTAAGCATTCAAATTGGTTTTGTTTGCTTATTTGTTCAGTGTAATCGTTAGACAGTCATCCTGCGCCGCATTTAGGCCATTTCTGAATCAGTTGTAATTAGTTATTTTTAGTTTCATAATTACGTAAGTTTATTCCATTTTAAAATTTTCATGTCTTCGTTTTTCGTGCTGATTTACTAACCTAACCTTTTTTTTTTACGATGGGAAATGCATTTACGCATCCCGCCACGTAACGGGCGGGCGGCGGACCTGCCGGCGCTGTCGGAATACCCACTAAAACCACATCGACTCCTTCCTCAGCGCTTGTGAAGGACTCCGGGATCTCTAAAGAACGCACCAGTGCCCTCCAGCGCGGCGCCCATAACGGGCCAGTTATCTTCGTCTGCCTCTACGGCTCCTCCGACGAGCGGGATTTGCGCGTTCCTGGCTCGCTCAGCATCTTCCTTTGCGAGCATTACTGTGTCACAAAGGAAGGACACTGTGCCACGCTTCCCGGCTTCTCGTCATCGCCGCTACTGGCCAAGCTGGGGAAAGGTCTTCGTCCGATGTTTTGGACGAGGATCGTCGCTCCGACTCCCAAGTAGGGCAGTGTTCGAGCGTGTGCTGCGCGGAATCCTCAGCCGCCCACAATGATGGCATTGCGAGGACTCCTCCTGCCTATCCTGTGCAGATACTCCCCGAAGCAGCCAAGGCGTCCGGTGAGTATTCAGGCAATGGTAAGTCACCCGTCCACTGTTCTTCAGCCAAGCTGTTAAGCTGGGCAGAATCGCACTAACCGCGCGCTGACGAGTATTGCGAGGTTCCATTAACCTTTCTCGCCAGCGCCCAGTGCCCGTCTTCTGGCTCTTCGTCGAAGCTCTTCGACCGTCTCTACCGGATCATCGGTTTGGCGGAGGATGCGGATCTGCGAAAGATCTCTGCGTCCATATCCGCCAGGATGTCAGAGAGTGGGAACCGCGCCAAAGTGTGGCCGCCTCGTACGAAATCGTCCTGTACCCTCGAGCGACTCTTATCGCAATAGTGCGTTGTGTAGCGTTAAGCTTCGCCGCTCGACGTGGTCTACGCGAGTATGTCGGCCCATACAGGAGATCCGTAGAGTGCGACAGAGCGCACCACGCCTGCATAGAGACGGCGGACTTCTTCCCTCGGGCCTCTAGATTTGGCAGCAATCGTTGCATAGCACCCGCTACCTTTTGAATGCGGGGGACGAGACGATCAAGTGCTCGACGAAGTTCCATCTGCTATCTGGCTCAGTCCCAGGTAAAATTTGAGGTGGGTGGTCGCCAATTTGGATATTTACGTTCCCGACATAAAAATGTATCGGGGTTTCTCCTTCAGTTTCAGGCCGTGAAACCACATCGCTCCGGTCTTTTGCGGTGCCACTTGCAGTCCCAGTCTTCGTATTCTGCCGATAATCATGGCAACCCCGAACTCGGCTAGTCTTGCGGTCCTTAGGAAGAGTCCCCTCAGCTAGTATTAGCGTGTCATCTGCGTAACACACCATGTTTACGCCCGGTGGGCGCACCGTCCGTAGTACCGCATCGTACCCGATGTTCCACAAGAGCAGTCCTAAAACTGACCCCTGCGGAACCCGCGCACTACGGCCCTCTCTTGTAAGCTTCCGTATCTACCGGGGTAACAGATGCTTCTGTTTGAAAGGTACGCCTTCAATACGTTCCTCAGGTACGCCGGAACTCTGTGGTAGACCAGAGCCTCAGCGGGCGACACACCAGGAATTGAATGCGTTGACGACGTCGGGCTGACTGCCAAGACAACTCTCCCTTTGATATCAAAGTGTCGTAAAAGCCGCGGCCCCATGAATGATGGCATCATCCAGCGTGGATCGCCGCTGTCGAAATCCGTATTGATGGTCCGCCAAGTCGGGCCTCTATTACCGAGATGTTACTAACCTAACCTAATCCTAACTCTAATCCTAACCTAACCTAACCTAACCTAACCACCTATATCTTTGTGTATTAGAGTCTTAAGCATTCCAAATTGGTTTTGTTGTAGCATTTGTTCAGTGTAATCGTTAGACAGTCATCCTGCGCCGCATTTAGGCCATTTCTGAATCTAGTTGTAATCAGTCATTTTTAGTTTCATAATTTCGTAAGTTTATTCCATTTGTAAAATTCTCATGTCTTCGTTTTTCGTGCTGATTTTGTAACCTAACCTAATCCTAACCTAACCCTAACCACCTATATCTTTGTGTATTAGAGTCTTAAGCATTCCAAATTGGTTTTGTTGTAGCATTTTGTTCCAGTGTAATCGTTAGACAGTCATCCTGCGCCGCATTTAGGCCATTTCTAGTCTAGTTGTAATCAGTTATTTTTAGTTTTATAATTTCGTAAGTTTATTCCATTTGTAAAATTCTCATGTCTTCGTTTTCGTGCTGATTTTGTAACCTAACCTAACCTAACTCTAACCTAACCTAACCCTAACCACCTATATCTTTGTGTATTAGAGTCTTAAGCATTCCAAATTGGTTTTGTTGTAGCATTTGTTCAGTGTAATCGTTAGACAGTCATCCTGCGCCGCATTTAGGCCATTTCTAGTCTAGTTGTAATTAGTTATTTTTAGTTTCATAATTACGTAAGTTTATTCCATTTTAAAATTTTCATGTCTTCGTTTTCGTGCTGATTTTGTAACCTAACCTAACCTAACCTATCCTAACCTAACCTAACCACCTATATCTTTGTGTATTAGAGTCTTAAGCATTCCAAATTGGTTTTGTTGTAGCATTTGTTCAGTGTAATCGTTAGACAGTCATCCTGCGCCGCATTTAGGCCATTTCTAGTCTAGTTGTAATCAGTCATTTTTAGTTTCATAATTACGCAATTTTATTCCATTTGTAAAAAATTTCATTTCTTCGTTTTTCGTGCTGATTTTGTAACCTAACCTAACCTATCCCTAACCACCTATATGTTTGTGTATTAGAGTCTTAAGCATTCCAAATTGGTTTTTTGTTGTAGCATTTGTTCAGTGTAATCGTTAGACAGTCATCCTGCGCCGCATTTAGGCCATTTCTAGTCTAGTTGTAATCAGTTATTTTTAGTTTCATAATTACGTAAGTTTATTCCATTTGTAAAAATTTTCATGTCTTCGTTTTTCGTGCTGATTTTGTAACCTAACCTAACCTAACCTAACCTATCCTAACCTAACCCTAACCACCTATATCTTTGTGTATTAGAGTCTTAAGCATTCCAAATTGGTTTTTTGTTGTAGCATTTGTTCAGTGTAATCGTTAGACAGTCATCCTGCGCCGCATTTAGGCCATTTCTAGTCTAGTTGTAATCATTTTATTTTTAGTTTCATAATTACGTAAGTTTATTCCATTTGTAAAAATTTTCATGTCTTCGTTTTTCGTGCTGATTTTGTAACCTAACCTAACCTAACCTTACCTAACCTTTTTTTTTTTTTACGTGGGAAATGCCTACGCATACCCGCCCTCGCGGGGCAGGGGCGGGTTGCGTCGGACCTGCACCGACTAAAACCCACGGTGGTCGCCACCAACGCTCGCGAGGGGTCGCGGGATCTCGTAAGGGACCGCAAACTGCAACCCCCCAGGCTTCGCTGGGATAGCCCGTCCGGGGGCATGCGTGAAGATCGCACCCCAGAACCCTCGCGGAACTATCACGACGACACGGTACCACGTCGTGCCGTCGTCCTCCCCGTCGCTATTACTGGACGGTCGGAGCCCCCACCTGATCATCGTCATGACCCGTAGGCCCTGCTTACGGTAGGGGATCACCAGGAGGGCCGTGAAGAGGTGCGCGAGCGCTGCGTCGGCCCTGCCCCGAGCAGGATCGGTCTCTCTCTTTCCCGCTCGGCAGCCTCCTTTCGGACCATTACGGTCTCGCAGAAGGAGGCTACGGCCCTCCACGCCGATTCCCCGCGCAGCATCGCTGACACGACTGCTGGTAGACAGGTTCCGTCGATGTGGCCGACCAAGACCCGCCGCTCGTCTTCCACGCCGGGCAAGCCGCGAGCGTGTGCGATGCGGAGTCTTGGTCGTTGCCGCCACAGTGGAAGCAATTCGCCGTCGCCTCGCGACCGATCTTACAGGTAATCACCGAAGTATCTATATGCTCGGTGATCACCTGCGTAAGTCTGTAGGGTGAAGTCTTCCTCCTCGTCGCTGCATCCAGGCTTCGAAGACCGGCAGGAATGCTTCGACGACGCGTTTGCGCGCATACCGCTCCTCACCGAGCCGTGCGCGCCACGTCGCGAACGCGATACGTCGTTCCTGCCGTTTCACCGCCTCGAGCGCCTCTTCTGGCTCGCCACCACCGCTCTGGCGTAGGACGCGAATCCGGTGATACACCCTCGCGTCCATGTCCGCCAGTATATCCAGAGGTGGAAAGCGAGCCAGGATTATCGCCGCCTCAAACGATACCGTCCGGTATCCTCAGACGACCCGTATGGGCTATCCCAGCTGGACGCTGTAGATCTGAACTTACAGCGTCGGATGGCCAGCCTTCGCTCCAGACGGGCGCTCCTGTACAGGGCTACGGATCAAAATGACCCCGGCATGAGGCGGCGAACTCCCCGGAACCCACCCTTTTTTGCCATGGGGAATGCCTACGACACCCACCCTGCGGGGGCAGGCGGGTTGCGTCGGACGGCACCGACTAAAACCCCATGGTGTTCCACCCGTCGCGTATGCTGGCGGGGTTACGGGAACGCTGCACACCTCCGCGACCCTGCCTGCGCTGGCCGGTGCCGCCCTCCTTCGGGGAGGACATCCCCCTCCACCTTCTTCTGCAAGGCGCGCCGGAACACGGACGCGCCTTCCATCTCGGCCTCCTCTGTAGTGGGAAACGGACTCCCCGAGTCCGCCCCCCAGAGGCCATGGGAGCTGTGGGAGTCCCAGCCCCCGCGGCGGATCTGGTGTTAGGCCCCGCTGCCACCAATGCCTGGCCGCGGGAGAACAGGAGAGCGGCAGGATCAACTCTGGACACTCCATCAACCCAGGGCTCCCACCACGGCTGCATCAGTGGTGCGACCCCCGCTTGAGCCGCAGGATAGGAGACACTACTCCTCCCTCCGCGACTCCGTCTCGGATGCGGAGTGGGTGGGGGCGACGACGCGGTACCGCTGCCACAGTCCCTCGCACTGCCACCCATTCCCCGACTCACCTCGGCTGCGGATGGTGCGTAAGACGGCTCCCACTCCGTCCATCCGGCACCCTGCAGCCCACCTGACACGCATCCAGGGCGGGCTCAGCTCCAGCTCCGCCCGGAGTGGCCTCCTCGGGCTGGCCTTAGAACGCTCTTTTAGGGGTTTGGCCATTTGGGTTCCTCTTAGCTTCACCTCGTGGTTAACTCCACACCACGGTTACTAAGCTCCCCCTGCTACGACAAAGCGGGAACCCTTCGGGGCCGGAACCTTACCTAACCTAACCTATCCTAACCTAACCCTAACCACCTATATGTTTGTGTATTAGAGTTCCTAAGTATCCCAAATTGGTTTTTTGTTGCGGTGATTTGTTCAGTGTGTAATCGTTAGACAGTCATCCCAAGTCGCATTGTTTCATTTCTAGTCTTAGTTGTAATCAGTTATTTTCTAGTTTCATAATTACGTACTTTTATTCCATTTGTAAAAAAAAAAAATTTCATTTCTTCGTTTTTCGTGCTGATTTTGTGTAACCTTAACCTAACCTATCCTAACCACCTATATGTTTGTGTATTAGAGTCTTAAGCATTCCAAATTGGTTTTGTTGTAGCATTTGTTCAGTGTAATCGTTAGACAGTCATCCTGCTCCGCATTTAGGCCATTTTTTAGTCCTAGTTGTAATCCAGTTATTTTTAGTTTCATAATTACGTAAGATTATTCCATTTGTAAAATTTTCATGTCTTCGTTTTTCGTGCTGATTTTGTA
Organism: Teinopalpus imperialis; assembly: GCA_029286865.1. Classification (NCBI taxonomy): domain Eukaryota; kingdom Metazoa; phylum Arthropoda; class Insecta; order Lepidoptera; family Papilionidae; genus Teinopalpus; species Teinopalpus imperialis. Next base: position 15,601 of record JAGSMU010000438.1, read on the forward strand.
ACCTAACCTTTTTTTTACATGGGAAATGCCGCATGCACCCACCTGCGGGGAGCAGGGGTGGAGTTATGTCGAGACTCGCACCGACTAAAACCCCGGGTGTTCCACCTTCGTCGCGTATGGCGGGGCCACGGAACGCTTTCGCACACCTCCGCGACCCGCCGCTGGCCAGCCAAAGGCGACTTTTACCTCCTTCCGGGGGAGGACATCCCCTCTCCACCCCTCTCCTGCAAGGCGCGCCGGAACACGGACGCGCCTTCCATCTCTCCTCTGTAGGTGGAAACGGACTCACGATTACCGCCTCCAGAGCCATGGGGGCCAGGAAAGCACTAAAGCAACCCAGCCTGCGGCGGATCTGGTCTTAGGCTCCACCGCCGACCGATGTTCGGCCGCGGAGGACGGGAGAGCGGCAACGATACGCAACACTCCTCTTTACGGCCCCACCACAGCCGCATCATGCGGTGCGACCCCGCGGAGTCGCGGAGGATAGGGAGAGCGGCAACGCAACACCGACCTCCTCTCCTCCGCGACTCCGCCTCGGCTACTGAGGGCGGGAAGGCGGCCTCGCTCCGCCACTTCCACCCCAGCAGTCCACTGACACGCTTCCGAGGCAGGCTCGTTACGAGCCCACAGACGGCCTCCTCGGGCCGGCCACCAAACGCCTTAGGCCGGCCATTTGGGTTCCTCTTAGCTTCACCGTGGGTGACTAAAGCCACGGTTGCTAAGCCCGCTACGACAAAGCGAGAACCCTTCGGGGGTTTGCTTCTTTTTTTTTTTTTTTTACGCGGGAAATGCCTGCATAGCGCACCCTGCGGGGGCAAGGGTGGAGTTATGTCGGACTCGCACCGACTAAAGCCCATGGTGTTCCACCCTTTCGTCGCGTATGGCGGGGTTGCAGGAACGCTTTCGCGCACCTCGCGACCCGCCTGCGCTTCGGCCGGCAAGCCGGCCCCTCCTTCGGGGAGGACATCCCCTCTCCACCCCTCTCCTGCAAGGCGCGCCGGAACACGGACGCGCCTTCCATCTCGGCCTCCTCTGCTTGGGTGGGAAACGGTTTCCTTTGAGTCCGCCCCAGAAGGCCATGGGAACCAGGAAGTCCCAGCCCCCACTGCGGCGGATCTGGTGTTAGGCTCCGCCGCCAACCAATGTTCGGCCGCGGAGGGACAGAAAGAGGCGGCAGGATCAGCCGACACTCCACTGAACCGGCCCCACCACGGCCGCATCAGCAGTTCACGACCCCGCTTGAGTCGCGGAGGGATAAGGTACACTACCTCCCCGCGACTCCGTCTCAGATGCCGGAGGGTGGGGCGGCGATGCGTGGTACCGCCGCACAACAGTCCCCGCACCGCCACCCCATTCCCCGACTCCGCCTCGGCTGCGGACGGTGCGTAAGACGGCCTCACTCCGTCCATCCGCACCCGCAATACCGGCTGGCTACCGCATCCAGGGCGAAGACTGGCTTTCCATGCCGGAGCGGCCTCCTCGGGCCGGCCAGAACGCCTTAGGCCGGCCATTTTGTTCCCTCTTAGCTTCACCGTGGTTAACCACCACGGTTACTGAAATACCCGCTACGACAAAGCGGGAACCCTTCGGGGTTGTAACCTTTTTTTTTTTTTTTTTTTTTTTTGGCGTGGGAAATGCCGCATACCCACTCCCTCTCGGGGCAAGGGGTGAGTTATGTCGGACTGCCGACTAAAACCCACGGTGGTCGCCACCAACGCTCTAGCGAGGGTCGCGGGATCTCCGTAAGGAACGCAGCCGCAACCCCTGCGCTTCGCTGGGATAGCCCGTCGGGGGCGTGCGTGAAGATCGCACCCCAAGAACCCTCGCGGAACTATCACGACGACACGGTACCACGTCGTGCTGCGTCGTCCTCCTCTGGGTCGCTATTACTGGACGGTCGGGCCCCACTCCGATCGTCAGCATTATGAAATTCATTACGGTAGGGGATCACCGGGAGGGCCGTGAAGAGGCGCGAACGCGTCCGGCGCCGTCTCGAGCGGGATAAATTTTCTCATCGCTCGGCAGCCTCCTTTCAGTTGCATTTACGGTCTCGCAGAAGAGTACGGCCCTCACGCCGGTTCCCCGCTCAGCATCGCCGACGCGACTGCTGGCAGGGACGGGATTCCGTCGATAATGACCAGAGCCAAGACCCGCCATCGTCTTCCCACGCCGGGCAAGCCGCGAGGCACGTGTGCGGTCGCGGAGTCTCGGTCGTTGCCGCCACAGTGGTAATTCGCCGTCGCCTGCGACCGATCTTACTCAGGTAATCACCGAAGCATGCGCGGTGATCACCTGCGTAAGTCAGGTGAGTCTTCCTCGTCGCTGCATCAGGCTTCAGACCGGCAGGAATGCTTCGACGAGCGTTTGCGCGCATACCGCTCCTCACCGGAGCCGTGCGCATCACGTCGCGAACGCGATACGTCGTTCCTGCCGTTTCACCGCCTCGAGCGCCTCTTCTGGCTCGGCACCACCGCTCTGGCGTAGGACGCGAATCCAGTGATACCCACCCTCGCGTCCATGTCCTCAGTATATCCAGAGGTGGAAAGCGAGCCAGGATTATCCGCCGCCTCAAACGATACCGTCCGGTATCCTCCGTACGACCAATATGGCCATCTACGCTGGACGCTGTAGATCATAGTCCTACAGCGTCGGAGGTAACCTCTTCGCCCAGACAGGCGCCCGTACAGGGCTACGGATCGTACGACCCCGGCATAGGGCGGCGAACTTCCTCCCTCGGTCCCCGAGATTGGGCAGCTTGATGCTGTGCGCAGCACCCGCTACCCTCTCGATCCGGGGGATTAAGGCGCTCGAATGCTCTTCGAAGGCCCAGCGACTGTCAGAGTGAGGCCCAGAAGTGCCATGTACCGCCCCACTCTGACTTCGGGTTTCCCTACTCGGACGCACAGGTCGGGTGGTTCCCTGCTCCGCGGCGGTTTGTGGAACCATGGCGCCTCGGTCTTGTGGGCGCTGCCTCCAGTCCCAACTCGTGGACTTTGGCGACGACGATTTCCGCCCAAGCTCGGCGAAATCCTTGGTCCTCTCGAAGGAGTCCCCGCTGGCGACCACCAACGTGTCGTCCGCATAGCAGACAACATTAACGCCAGCGGGGCTCGACTCGCAGAACAAGTCGTAGGCGAGATTCCACAGTAACGGGCCAGCACCGACCCTGTGGGAACCCCGCACTGGATCTCCCTCCGGATCCTCATGCCGTCTCAGTCCATGTACAGATGTACCTGTCGCGCAAGTAGTCCGCGATCACGCCGTGCAGGTGGGGGAACACCATGGTGTACGGGAGTGCCCCTAATCGCGGTCCCAGGGCAAGGAGTTAGAGGCGTTGACGATGTCTAGGCTAATCGCCAACGCCACTCCACCCCGGACACAGCCTGCTCCGACAGGGAGCGGACGCGCAGAACCGCGTCGATGGTGGAACGCTCCCGTCGGAAACCGAACTGGTTATCGGCGAGATCGGGACCGACACGCGACAGATGCCCGTTGGGGACGGGCGGGAATTCTCTCGAATAACTTGCCAGCCTCGTCCAACAGGCATATGGGACAGTACGCAGAGGGAGAATCTGCGACTCTGTCTGCCTTTTCAAGAGGACCAGTCGGGCCTCTTTCCGGAGCCAACCCTGAGAGACGAGGGGAGTTGCGGAGGCAGCTGGTGAACAGCTGCCTCAGCCACCCTAGGGTAGCCAGACTCAACACCCAGACCCGGCCGGGAATTCCGTCGGGTCCTGGCGCGGTGTTCCGGCAGCTCAAAGCGGCTCACAGCTCGGTCAGCTCCTGCTCAGTCACCCCATCTCTTCTCTCCACTCCCACGAAGATTGGGGTGGACTGAGACTTGACCCTGCCTCCGGAAGAGCAGAGCTGATCACTCCTTCAAAGGGCCGGATCGAGTTTCCGTCACCCGGGGGGCATCCAGGGGACGGGCTTACCTAGCACGCCATCTGATACGGACGCCCCACGGATCCTCGTTGGAGTCCCTCCAGGGCTGTTCCCAGGACCGAGACCTGGCGTTGCAGATGGCTACCTGCAGCGCCTTTGTGGCCCGCTCGATACGTAGAGTCTGGCTATTTCCTCGCGGAGCTCGCCTTCGTCTCCTTCGGGCTCTGGTGTACTGGCGGCGGCTCCGCAAACGGGTGCTCAGGCTCCGCGATCTGCCGACCACCAGTACACCGCCCGCGCTTAAGGGCGACCGGTCCGGGGCATCGACGCGTACAAATACGCGTCATCGTGTCCCGGGACAGTTCGCTTCCACTTCCGGATCGGACGGAACTCTTCGGCGCTTTCTGGCCATACCGCGACGCGTTGGCGGCGGCCCCGAGCAGTCTCGGTCTAGCCGCTTGAGACACACCAACGTCGCGTGGCTGCCTTCCTGGGCGGCTGGAATCCCCGTCAGGGGCGGCGGATTGCCAGATCGAACACAATGTGGCGGTGGTCAGGCGTGACCACCTCCTCTGCAACCCGCCAGTCCGACAGCATGCGCAGCGTACCAGCGGGAGTCGCCCATGTAAGGTCACGACCGGCTCCCCCTGCCACCGCACGCATGTGCTCACGGACCCCGATTTGCCAGTCGGGGTCCAATCCAGCCGCCCATTCCACCAACCGTCTCTCCCCTCGGACTGTCTCTGCAGTTCCCCACCCTGGAGTGGGCGTTGGAATCTCAGGACAATCGACGACGGACGAGGGAGGCACCTGCGAACGCAGGTGCCACCTCGTCAGAGTACCTCGTAGTCGGCGGTGACCTCCTTGGGAGAGACGTAGCAGCCAACTATAGCCAGGGTGCCCCATTGCACTGCAACGAAGCCCTGACCCTTCCCAATAGGGAGCAGGGTGGGACACCACCACCCCAGTAGATCGCCACGGAACCAGCTCACCGAACCAGCGGGGTGGTCCGGCACGGCATAGAGGCTCCGCTACTACCGCCAAAGGCGCCCCCACTCCGCAGCGGTCTGCATAAATAAATGCTGAGCATTGCGGCAGTGGTTAGGTTACTCTGAAGGATATGAGGGTGCGAAGGTCTAAGAGACCTCCATGCGAGCTTCAGTGCTCGGGGTTGCGGCGGAATGCCGCTGGGACTACAGCTGCGCTTGTGGAGCTGGGGAGAAGTGTTTTTCTCCGCTCTTCTTTACGACGGTGGGGCGCACCTCTTACCAAGACGATGGTTAGAGGAGCCGGCCCAGAGTCCAGCCCACAATGGACGGCCCCAGAGTGCAGAGCACTCTCTACCTCCTTTGGCCCTGTGCCCGGTTTTCTCCTAAGCGTAACAGCGCGTGCTCCAGTTCACCTGGATTTAGGGCATCTGCTACCAACGTGCCTTCTCCAGGCACCGGAAGCAGTGCATGGGCCTGGAGATCACAAGAGCTCCACCCCAGCAGAACCCCAGCCCACGCGTACGCGCCCAGCGGTCTGAATTTTCGCACCGCCGCCGCGGGGCACCGCGCAGCACGTGCCCATACGCATGGGTGTTCGGTGGACCTCTCCGACCTTAACGTCCTCCACCGAACACCCTCCGGCCTCGGCCACCGCTGCCGCGACCTCGCTCGGGCTGACGGCATCATCGAGGTCCTTCACGCGTATGTCGCCCGACTTGACCGGGCGGCCAATTCGGACGTCCATTTCGGAAAGGACCTCTCGCATTCTGGTCGCGAGACCATCCGCCCTCGAGCTGCAATCAGGACCGCTGATCTCCAAAAGGAGACCACCGGTCACAGCCCGTTTTTGGCGGACAGTCTCGATGCCTATGTCCGCCAGCCTTATCTTCGACTTGGCTACCTCCATCACTTTTGCGTAAGTGGTGGAGGAGCCAGTCGGCAGCGTCACCGTCACGGCAGCCGTGGACGGAGTGCGTATGAGCTTGGCCTTGACTGTTTTCGCCTTGGTGGCCGCGGGGGCCGCTGGCTGCTGGGCCTTAGGCTTTTTAGGCTTTTTAGCCACCTGTGCCCACGATGTGCTTGCGGGTACCTCCATCAGTGGCCTCGGTGTCGCCACTGGAGGCAGCTCAGCCACCGGAGGTGAAGGCTTCTTCTTCTTAGCCTTCCGCGAGGTGCGATGGTGCTACCTGCACCGGCTGTGGCAGTGGTAGCGTGTCACTCGCGGAAGTTTTCCCGGCCGCACTCCCAGGGAGGCCGGGTTGCCCTCCGGGAAGATCTTGGCCTCAAGGCAGCCAACCTAGCGTCAATGAGAGCCCCAACCGCTCCATGAGCCCATCGTCCACGCTCCCGGACTTCGGGGTGCTAGGAGCTCTACGAGGTGGAGGAATGGCCGCCTGAGGTTCCCCACTCTTTCGGAGGCACTAAGCTCTTCCGATAGCCTCCCCACTTTGGTCGAGAGCTCGGTCAACTGGGAGCGAAGCTCGAGTTCTCACGCTCAACCTCTCGACGGTTGGTGGCTGGGAGACCCTCCGCGCCAGTTCCGCGGTGGCTGCCTCGACCATCCTGGCCGCCACCCGCAGGCTATGCACAAATGTGCCCTTCAAATTGCCGGATTTATCAGCAGCCTTGTCGACCGCCAGTAGACTGGACCGGATGCAAGCATCCAGGTCCATGGAGTCGACATGCCTTCCATCTCCGCTCAAATCGGCGGGTTTGGAAGGCTACCCTTCGCCCTGGTTTTGGACTGGGCCACAGTAGGGTCCCAAATCCCTCCTCGTCCTCCATCTGCGCCTCGAGTCCGTGGCTGGCGCTGCGACCGCCTGAAATTTATCGGCCGCCACCGTTGCAGGCTTGGCCCTTCTCTTTCTTCCCGTCTTCGCTGACACCTCCGAAGTTGCGGATATGAGCGACGCATCCGACCTGTTGCCATCGCTCTCGCCGCCCAGACTAGCAGGCGTGCTGGGGCGCACGAATCGCCCCGTCTGTCTCGTGCCGGGACCACTGGTTCCCGCGACACGGCTACTCCTCCGCTATTTTGGCCCCAGATGTTAATGGGCCGGCCACTGCTATTACGGACTCAGCACTTATCGCTAAGTCTCCTCCTCTCTTGGTTTTGTGAATTTTCCATGATAATTCCCACGAGTCAGGACGAAATAAAATGTCGGTCTCCGGGTGACGCCTATTCCAGAGACAAGGCTACATGCTGTGGGGTCGCCTGGGTACCCACAGGTTTTAAGACTTCGCTGTCTGGTTTTATAGAGTGATCCTTCGCGGCCGGCCAATTAAGGCAAACCCTCCGCTCCGCTGCACTTCGACGTACCCCATAATCGTCAACGCTGGGGTCCTTGAAGAGAGTACAGCGGGTTACGGCGCGCTGGGAAAGCCGACGTAACTCCCCAGTTTTGGACGGTTGAATGCCCGGCGGCAGTGTGAGTGCACACCAGGCGTCCCTCATGCAGGCATTAGGCACTGGAAACGAAATATCGTCACCAGTTCCCAATACCCACCATAATTTGTTGCCTTTCCCCGGATACAGAAATCAAGGAGAAATGCAACCTCCACTACGCATTGAGCACTGAGACGACGTATCGCCACCAGTTCCCAATGCACACCCTCATTTTGTTGCCTTTCCCCGGATACTTTGATCAGGAATGCAGCCTCCACCGCATTGGGCACTGAGAACGACGTATCGCCTCCAGTTCCCAATGCGCACTCCTCATTTTGTTGCCTTTCCCCGGATACGGAAATCAAGGAGAATTGCAACCTCCCACAACGCTCGACGGTTGAGTGCCCGGCGGCAGTAAAAACGCACACCAGGCCCGTCCCCACACTGCCGGTAGGCACTGTCAGCGACGTATCGCCACCAGTTCCCAATGCACACCTTCGTTTTGTTGCCTTTCCCCGGATACTTTTGATCAGGAATGCAGCCTCCACCCGCGCATTGGGCACTGAGAACGACGTATCGTCACCCGGTGCCCAATGCACCATCATTCAGTTGCTTTTCCTCCGGATTTGGAAATCAAGAGGAAATGCAACCCCCTGCCACTCCACAGTGCCCTCCGCTTATCAGAGGGACACGCAGGCAGCTATCCCCTGTCAGAACATTCGCCACTGGCAACAACGTGTCATCACCAGTGCCAGGGTGCACCGTCCGGCGTTGCCTTTCCCCGGATACAATAGTATCAAAGGGAAATTCAACGACAGGCACTCGAGGAGGTTTTCTGACGTGGCACCCCAACCTAACCTAACCTATCCTAACCTAACCCTAACCACCTATATGTTTGTGTATTAGAGTCTTAAGCATTCCAAATTGGTTTTGTTGTAGCATTTTGTTCCAGTGTAATCGTTAGACAGTCATCCTGCGCCTCATTTAGGCCATTTCTAGTCTAGTTGTAATCAGTTATTTTTAGTTTCATAATTACGTAAGTTTATTCCATTTGTAAAATTTTCATGTCTTCGTTTTTCGTGCTGATTTTGTAACCTAACCTAACCTAACCTAACCTATCCTAACCTAACCCTAACCACCTATATGTTTGTGTATTAGAGTCTTAAGCATTCCAAATTGGTTGTTTGTTGTAGCATTTGTTCAGTGTAATCGTTAGACAGTCATCCTGCGCCGCATTTAGGCCATTTCTAGTCTAGTTGTAATCAGTTATTTTTAGTTTCGCCAATTACGTAATTTTATTCCATTTGTAAAAATTTCATTTCTTCGTTTTCGTGCTGATTTTGTAACCTAACCTAACCTATCCCCTAACCACCTATATGTTTGTGTATTAGAGTCTTAAGCGTTCCAAATTGGTTTTGTTGTAGCATTTTGTTCCAGTGTAATCGTTAGACAGTCATCCTGCGCCGCATTTAGGCCATTTCTGAATCTAGTTGTAATCAGTTATTTTTAGTTTCATAATTTCGTAAGTTTATTCCATTTGTAAAAGTTTTCATGTCTTCGTTTTTCGTGCTGATTTTGTTACCTAACCTAACCTAACCTATCCTAACCTAACCCTAACCACCTATATCTTTGTGTATTAGAGTCTTAAGCATTCCAAATTGGTTTTTTGTTGTAGCATTTGTTCAGTGTAATCGTTAGACAGTCATCCTGCGCCGCATTTAGGCCATTTCTAGTCTAGTTGTAATCAGTTATTTTTAGTTTCATAATTACGTAAGTTTATTCCATTTGTAAAAATTTTTTTTTTTTTTTTTGCATGGGAAATGCCTGCGCCTGCGGGGGCAGGGATGGGTTATGTCGGACTCGCACCGACTAAAACCCCATGGTGGTCGCCACCAACGCTCGCGAAGGGTCGCGGGATCTCCGTAAGGAACGCAACCGCAACCCCCCTGCGCTTCGCTGGGATAGCCCGTCCCGGGGGCGTGCGAGATGATCGCACCCCAGAACCTTCGCGGAACTATCACGACGACACGGTACCACGTCGTGCCGACGTCCTCCTCGGGGTCGCTATTACTGGACGGTCGGGCCCCACTCCGATCGTCAGCAGCGACCCATAGGGCCCCGTTTACGGTAGGGATCACCGGGAGGTCCGTGACGAGGCGCGCAAGCGCCGCGTCAGCCTCGTCTTCGAGCAGGATCGGTCCTCTCTATCGCTCGGCAGCCTCCTTTCGGACCATTACGGTCTCGCAGAAGGAGGCTACGGCCCTCACGCCGATTCCCCGCGCAGCATCGCCGACGACTGCTGGCAGGGACAGGTTCCGTCCGATGTGACCGACCAAGACCGCCGCTCGGCTTCCCGCCAGACGAAGCGGCGAGCGTGTGCGATGCGGAGTCTTGGTCGCTGCCGCCACAGTGGAAGCACCCGCCGTCGCCTCGCGACCGATCTTACAGGTAATCACCGAAGCAACCGTGCCCGGTGATCACCTGCGTTAGTCTGTAGGTGAGTCTTCCTCCTCGTCGCCGCATCCAGGCTTCGAAGACCGGCAGGAATGCTCCGACGACGCGTTTGCGCGCATAGTGCTCCTCGCGGAGCCTTGCGTGCCACGTCGCGAATGCGATACGTCGTTCCTGCCGTTTTACCGCCTCGGCGCCTCTTCTGGCTCACTTTTCCGCTCTGGCGTAGGACGCGAATTCGGTGATACACCCTCGCGTCCATGTCCGCCAGTATATCCAGAGGTGGAAAGCGAGCCAGGATTATCGCCGCCCTCCATTGATACCGCCGTCCGGTATCCTCATTACGACCATCGCCAGCCATCCACCACGCGCGCGGACACTGTAGATCTTAGTCCTACAGCGTCGGATGGCCAGCCCTCCCCAGACGGGCGCCACATTACCAGGGCACGGATCGTACGACCCCGGCATAGAGGCGGCGAACTTCCTCCATCCCGGTCCCCAGTTGGGCAGCAGTCTGTGCATAGCACCGCTACCCTCTCGATCCGGGGACCAGGCGCTCGAAATGCTCTTCGAAGCCCTTAGTGATCGTCCAGAGGAGTGTGGCCCTCCTTCCAGGTACTTCATGTACCGCCCCACTCTGACTTCAGACTCACCTACTCGGACGCGCACGAGTCGGGTGGTTCCCTGCTGCGCAGCGGCAATGGAACCATAGCGCCTCGGTCTTGTGAGGCGCTACCTCCAGTCCCAACTCGTGGACTTTGGCGACGACGATTTCCGCCCCAAGCTCAGCGAGGCTCCTTGGTCCTCTCGAAGGAGTCCCCGCTGGCGACCACCAACGTGTCGTCAGCGTAACGGGCTGACATATGCGCCAGCGGGAGCTCGACTCGCAGAACAGAGTCGTAGGCGAGATTCCACAGTAACGGGCCCAAAACCGACCCCTGTGGAACCCACTGGATCTCCCTCGGATCCTCGTACCGTCTCGGTCCATGTACAAGATGTACCTGTCGCGCAAGTAGTCCGCGATCACGCCTTGCAGGTAGGGGAACACCATGGTGTAAAGTCCCCCTTATCGCGTCCCAGGGCAGGAATTAAAGGCGTTGACGATATCAATGTTTATCGCCAACGCCACGCCGCCCGGGACACAGCCTGCTCCGACAGGGAGCGGACGCGCAGAACCGTGTCGATGGTGGAACGCTCCCGTCGGAAACCGAACTGGCGGCGGCTCCGCAAGCAGATCGCTCGCAGCTCCGCGATCTCTGCCGACCACCAGTACACCGCTCCCGCGCTTGGGGCGACCGGTCCAGGGCATCGACGCGTCACAAATACGCGACATCGTGTCCCGGAACCAGTTCCTTCCACTTCGGATCGGACGGAACCTCTTCGGCGCTTTCTGGCCATATTGCAGCATTGGCGGCGGCCCCGAGCAAATCTCAGTCTAGCCGCGGAACACCAACAACCCTGTCGAGTCGTCGTCCAACGATGGCGATTTCGGGCGGCATCGGAGCTGCAAAAGAAGTTGAGGACAGCGTCGGCGTCATCTCCATGGTGGCCCCAAGGTCGAAGAACCTGAGGGCATCTGGGTGAAGAGCGCTGAAGGAGGCTGCAGAGAATGTAAGCGAGACCGCTAAGACTCTGCAGCGACGCTGGCTACCTCGGAAGAGACACGAAACTGCAGGCGGACGCTCGCCTCAAAGGCGAAGGTATCAGGTTGGCGGGAAGGAGGTGGCTTACCTGCGGATGCAGATGGACGCGCCCAGAAGCGAAACATCGAGGAGCGGGGAAGGAGGGGAGCTCGTGCGTTCGATCATTGACCAGGTAGGGTCAATGATCAGCGTACGCCAGGTTCGCGGCGCTGGAGGATCGTCTCCTGCCCGAGAAGCGCCTTCGCCCTCCACTTCGTCGTCCAAC
>JAGSMU010000439.1:0-26962 GCA_029286865.1 Teinopalpus imperialis
GATGGCGATTTCGGGCGGCATCGGAGCTGCAAAAGAAGTTGAGGACAGCGTCGGCGTCATCTCCATGGTGGCCCCAAGGTCGAAGAACCTGAGGGCATCTGGGTGAAGAGCGCTGAAGGAGGCTGCAGAGAATGTAAGCGAGACCGCTAAGACTCTGCAGCGACGCTGGCTACCTCGGAAGAGACACGAAACTGCAGGCGGACGCTCGCCTCAAAGGCGAAGGTATCAGGTTGGCGGGAAGGAGGTGGCTTACCTGCGGATGCAGATGGACGCGCCCAGAAGCGAAACATCGAGGAGCGGGGAAGGAGGGGAGCTCGTGCGTTCGATCATTGACCAGGTAGGGTCAATGATCAGCGTACGCCAGGTTCGCGGCGCTGGAGGATCGTCTCCTGCCCGAGAAGCGCCTTCGCCCTCCACTGGCGGCGGATAGGGGAGACCGGAGGCAGTGCCCCACGGTGCCAGTCCACGTCCTGCCCTGCACCTCCCCAGGCACCGGTTGGCCCGCCAAAACCGCACATCCAAAGGCAGCTGAGTGTTAAACCGGCTGTCGCTGCAGGTGCCGCTGCCGGCTTAAAAGCGGGCGGGCTCTCGAGAAAGCAAGGGGTCAAGAGACTGACAGCTAGGGGCCCATCCCTCTACCAACACCGCAGAATCGCAGGCGTACCGTGGACTACGGTGATTCGAGGAAGAGCCCTAAAAAAGCAAGGCGGTCAAGGTGTTGGCAAACCCGCAAAGAGGCGGTGAAAATTGCCACTCGAGATCCTCTGCAGTGGTGGTGAACCTAAGAGCCGGGCTTCGGCGGCAGGCGTCACCCACCATAGAGGTTATTACTGAGGCCGAGGCCAAGATCAACCTGGCCTCCCTCGGTATAACAGAAATGCGTTCCATCTGCGCCACGGGGGCTCGAATGTTCGAAATCCCTGGCGCAGACAGCGGCTCAAGGCGGACGCCCTCGCTAAAAACTGAGCGAAGTGCTGGCGGCGGGCGAAGCGGTGCAGGGTATCCAGACCGGCGAGACTGCTGAGATCAAGGTCTCCGGTCTGGATGACTCTGCCACGGCAGAGAGTAGTGGCAGCTGTGACAAGGCTGGCGGCTGTCCCCAGGAAGCTGTGAAGTGCAGCGAGATCCTGCGGTATCCCGCAGGCCTTGGGATAGCCTGGGTCCCGGTGCCCCGTGGCTGCCGCCAAAAGGTGGCAGCCGACGGGCCTGCCATGAGCATCCTGGGTGGCGTCCGCGGTCCAGCTGGTGGAGCCCTCACCTCTGGTGCTTCCGATGCCCTTGAAGCGGGCCATGTGAGGGGCTCAGTGCGGCACCCATGATCACGACCGGGGGAGCTCTGCTTCCGCTGTGGTCAGCCTGGCCACAAAGCAGCAGTGCCCGCACCCGCGGTGCTGTGTGCGTCGCCGCGAAGAAGCTCCAGCGGACCACAGGATGGGAGGAAGGCCTGCTCTGCACGGTCAAAGAGCGGGGAAAAGGCCGGTCCGCCCGTTGCCACCTCGGCAACCGACCAGCCAGCCGATGGAGGAGGAACCGTCCCACGACCCAGGACACCTCCACAGCCGCCGCAGGGGATGAGAGTGACAGGCATACTCGATTCCCCCCTTACGACTCAGTGATGGACTCAGGGGAAGTCTGTCGCTCGTATGAGTCAGCTTGAGGTGAAGGCGCCCGGTGTTCCCGCGCCTCCCTCCAACACCTGAGTCAAATCTGCCGAGGAGCCACACAACTGGCCGCCACCAGCTGTGCACGGAAGAATGCTCACAGCAGTACCCGCATGCACAGCAATGGGTGGAGCGATGGAACACCGTGGGGTTTAGTCGGTGCAGTCCGACGCAACCCACCCTCGTCCCCGCAGGGGAGACTGGTATGCGCTCAAGCATTTCCCCACGAAAAAAAAAAAGGTTAGGTTAGTTGGGTTAGGTTAGGTTGGGTTAAGGTTAAGGTTAGGTTAGGTTAGGTTGGGTTAGGTTAGGTTGGGTTAGGTTAGGTTAGGATTGGGTTAGGTTAGGTTAGGTTAGGTTAGGTTGGTTAGGTTAGGTTGGGATTGGGGTTGGGTTAGGTTAGGTTGGATTGGGATTAGGTTAGAGTTGGGTTAGGTTAGGTTGGGTTAGGTTGGGATTTAGGTTAGGTTGGAGTTGGGTTAGGTTAGGTTGGGATTGGAGTTGGGATTGGGTTAGGTTAGGTTAGGTTAGGTTAGGTTGGGTTGGGTTAGGTTAGGTTAGGTTGGGATTGATTTAGGTTAGGTTAGGTTAGGTTAGAGTTAGGTTGGAGTTAGGTTAGAGTTAAGGTTAGGTTAGGTTAGGTTGAGTTAGGTTAGAGTTGGAAGTTAGGTTAGGTTAGAGTTGGGGTTAAGGTTAGGTTAGGTTAGGTTGAGTTGGGATTAGGTTAGGTTAGGTTAGGATTGGAATTTAGGTTAGGTTAGGTTAGGTTAGGTTAGGTTAAGGGTTCAGGTTAGAGTTAGGTTAGGTTGGGTTCCAGGTTAGAGTTGGGACAGGATTAGGTTAGAGTTGGGATTAAGTTTGCAGTTAGGTTAGGTTAGGATTTAGGTTAGGTTAGGTTAGGTTAGGTTAGGTTCCCCGAGGGTTCTCGCTTTGTCGTAGCGGGGGCTTAGTGGCTAAATGGCTTGGTCACTTACGGTGAAGCTAAGAGGAGCAAATGGCCGGCCTAAGGCGCTCTATGGCCGGCCGGTGGCACCCGCTCAGGAGGGCTCATAATGAGCACTTCGGGAAGCGATGTCGGTGAACTGCTGGGGGGTGGAAGTGGCGGAGCAGGGGCCGCCTTCCCCGCCCTCAGTAGCCGAGGCGGAGTCGCGGAGGAAGGAGTGTCGGTGTTGCGTTGCCGCTCTCCTATCCTCCGCGACTCAAGCGGGAGGTCGCACCACATGATGCGGCTGTGGTGGGGCCGCGGGGAAGGAGTGTCGGTGTTTCGTTGCCGCTCTCCCTGTCCCCGCGGCCGGGCAGCGTCGGTCAGCGGTGGAGCCTGAGCCAGATCCACCGCAGGGGCTGGGCTTTCCTGGCCCCATGGCCTCTGGGGGGAGCGGACTCGGGGAGTCTGCTTCCCACCCCACAGAAGAGGCTGAGTTGGAAGGCGCGTCCGTGTTCCGGCGCGCCCCTTGCCAGAGAAGGGTGGAGAGGATGTCCTCCCCGGAAGGGAGGGGCCAGCTTGCCGTAGCAGCGCAAGGCAGGGTCATGAGGTGTGCAGCGTTCCCGTGGCCCGGAAATGGCGCGAAGAAGGTGGAACACCATGGGGTTTTAGTCGGTGCGGAGTCCGACGCCAACCCTGCTTGCCCCCACCCAAAGTGGGTATGCGTAAACATTCCCCATGTAAAGGTTAGGTTAGAGTTAGGTTAGGTTAGGTTGCGGTTAGAGTTGGTTAGGTTAGGTTAGGTTAGGTTAGGTTAGGATTTAGGTTAGGTTGGGGTGCCACGTCAGAAAACCTCCTCGGGGGTGCCTGGTCGTTGAATTTCCTTTGATACCTATTGTATCCCGGGGAAAACAACGCCAGGACAGTGCACCCTGGGCACTGGTGATGACTACGTTGTTGCCAGTGGCGAATGTTCTGACAGGGGGATAAGCTGCTCTGCGTGTCCCTCTGATAAGCGGAGGAGCACAGTGGAGTGGCAGGGGAGTTACATTTCCCTTTTGATTTCCGTATCGGAGGAAAGGCAACCGGGTACTGATAGTGCGCATCGGACACTGGTGACGATACGTTCTCAGTGCACCCAATGCGAGGTGGAGAGTTGCATTTCTCCTTGATCAAAGTATCCGGGGAAAGGCAGCTTAAAAGATGGTACGCATTGGGCGCACTGGTGACTGTCACGATCGTTCTCAGTGCAATGCGAGGTGGAAGTTGCATTTCTCCTTGATCAAAGTATCCGGAAAGGCAGCAAATGATAATTAGGTATTAGGAACTGGCGACGATATATCGTTTCAGTGACTAATGCTCATAGTGGAGGACGGGCTCGAGTGTGCACTCACACTGCCGCCAGGCATTCAGCAAATCAAACTGGGGAGTTACGTCGGCTCTCCCAGCGCGCCGTAACCCGCTGTACTTTCTTCAAAGACCCCAGCGCTGGCGATTATGGGGTACGTCGAAGTCTGCAGCGGAGCGGAGGGCTTGCCTTAATTAGCCGGCCGGGGTAAATCTCTATAAAAATCAGACAGCGAAGTCTTAAAACCTGTGGGTACCGGACGCCCCCGGTAGTAGTCTGCCTCAGAGAGGCGTAACCCGGGGGTCGACCTGTTTTCGTCAAATGCGGTAGAACAAAATGAGCAAAATAGCACAAAAAACTAGATGTATGGTGGATAGCGGCGACATTGAGCGACTCTATGCTCAGCGTAGAGTCATTCGACGAGAGAAGAGAGGTGCCGGAGAAACGTCCTTCTAAGGACATAGGTATTAATGGATGGTCAGTAGCAGGCTTGATTGGAGCAAACAGCGGGTATGGCGTCTGCCAAAAGAGGTCGAGGACGACCTCCGACGACAGAAGTGCGTCGGCCCTTGCCAGGCCAAAATGGAGTTGGTGGCCGCTAAAGGAAGCGGAATTGAGGTTGGAGGCGGAGGCGGAGATCGCATCATCGTCTCGTCAGCTCGCGCCGTCAGGAAGTCAATATGTCGGAGTCGTCGTCAACGATGGCGACTTCGAGACGGCGACGGGCTTGAAAAGAGGATCGGGGGACGGTGTAGAGGCGTCATCACCATGGTTGCCACAAGGTCCAAAACCTTAAAGGCATATGGGTGAAGCGCTAAAGGAGCTGCGGAGGGAATGTCCAGCCGAGAACCGCTAAGACTCTGCAGCGACGCTGTACCTCCGGACGGGGCAGGGAAGCTGCAAGCGGGCCTCTTTCGCCTCCAAGGCGAAGTGTCGCAACTCGGAGAATTTGCTCATCTACAGATGCAGGTGGAACAGCCCAGCCAGCATGTCGAGGAATCGGGCGAGGAAGAGCTCGTGCGTTCGATCATTGACCAGGTGGGGTCAATGATCAGCGCCAGGTTCGCCGCATTGGAGGACCGTCTCCCTTCCGGAGAAGCGTCGCCCCTCACTAGCAGCGGATAAGAGACCGGATGCGGTGCGGTCATCAAACCCTTCGCCTTCCCAGGCACCTCTCCCGCAAAGCCGTGATCAAGGCGCCCAGCGCTAAGCCGGCTGTAGTGGGGTCTTCTGCGGCTAAACATCCCAAGGGAGGGCGAACAATGCCAAAGGCCCAAAAGATAGCAGCAAGTCCCGACCCTATGCCACCAGCGCCGCAGTCCCCTGGGATCAACCATGGACGACGGTGTGGTGAAGAGGAAAGGACACAAAGGCACAGGGCAGGAGAAGGCGGCAAAGGGTCCCGGCAAACCCGCAAAGAGGAGAGGGGCGGTAGGTTGCGACTCCGCGATCGTCCGCTGTTGATGACCCTGCAGCCGGAGGCTGTGGCAGCGGAAGCGTCACATACATTGAGTGATTACCGAGGCGAAGGCGAAAATAAACCTCGCCGCCCTCGGTATAACCGAGATGCGTTTCGAATCTGCGCCACGGGGGCTCGTATGTTCAGATCAGCGCGGGCTGATGGAACAAGGCAGGGCGCCGCCAAGAGGTTGAGGAGGTATTCACCATGGCGGGCAAAGGGTCCGGGTGTCTAGACCGGCAAGACAGCCGAAATCAAGGTGTCCGGTCTAGATGGTCGGCCTCTGTGGAGGATGTGGTGCTTGGCTGTATCGTTGGCTGGCGACTGTCCCAGGGACACTATTAAGTGTAGCGAGGTTCTGCGGTATCCGCAGGCCTCAGGATAGCCTGAGTTCGGTGTCCCGTGGCTGCTGCAAAAGGTGGCTGCCGCAGGACGTCTGATGGTCTCGTGGGTGGTGGCCGAGGTGAAGCTCGTAGAGCCCTCACCTCTGAGGTGTTTCCGCTGTTTTGGGCGGGACACGTGGGAGCTCAGTGCGACGCGCAGTCGACGGGGGAGTTGTGCTGCCGCTGGCCAATCCTGGCCACAAAGCGCTGGTGCTCCCGCCACCCGCTACGTGCACTGTGTGCTGTCGCCGGCGGATCATAGAATGGGAAGGCCTGCAAAGCGCCTTCCAAGGTCGCTAAAGGCCGGTCCGCCCGTTGCCACCTCGGCAACCGACCAGCCAGCCGATGGAGGAGAGCGTCCAGCCCTGGGACCACTCCACAGCCGCCGCAGGAAGGTGAAGGCGTAGGCGTACTCAATTCCCCCTTACGACTCGAGCGATGGACACGGGAGGTCTGTCGCTTAATACAGAGATCAGCGAGGTGAGAGCGCGCCCGGTGTTCCCGTGCGCTCTCAACACAGGAGTCAAACTGCCGGGCACCAATAGCGAGCCGCCACCAGCTGTGCACGCGGAAGAATGCTCACAGCGTACCCGCATGCACAGCGCACAAGGTGGAGCGAAGGAACACCGTGGGGTTTTAGTCGGTGCGAGTCCGACGCCAACCCGCCCTCGTCCCCGCGGGGGCGGTATGCGTAGGCATTTCCCACAAAAAAAAGGTTAGGTTAGGTTAGGTTGGGGTGGGGTGCCACGTCAGAAAACCTCCTCGAGTGCCTGTGTTGAATTTCCCTTTGATACTATTGTATCCGGGGAAAGGCAACGCCGGGACAGTGCACCCTGGGCACTGGTGATGATACGTTGTTGCCAGTGGCGGAATGTTCCCTACGACGGGGGATAGCTGCTCTGCGTGTCCCTCTGATAAGCGGAGGGCACAGCGGAGTGGCAGGGGTTACATTTCCTCTTGATTTCCATATCCGGAGGAAAGGCGACGATAGTGCGCATTGGGCACTGGTGACGATACGTCGTTCTCAATTGCCCAATGCGAAGATGGAGAGGTTGCATTTCTCCTTGATCAAAGTATCGGGGAAAGGCGACAAATAGGGGTATTGCATTGGGAACTGGTGGCGATTCGTCGTTGGCGGTGCCTAATGCTCACGAGTGGGGGACGGGCTCGGTGTGCGTTTTACTGCCGCCGGGCACTCAACAAATCGAAGCGTTATTAAGGGTTGCATTTCCCCTTGATTTCTGTATCCGGGGAAAGGCAACAAATGATAGTGGGTAGGAACTGGTGACGATATATCGTTCCAGTGCCTAATGCTCTCCTCGGAAGAGGACAGGTCCGGTGTGCCTCACACTGCCGCCAGGCATTCAACCGTCAAAAACTGGGGAGTTACGTCGGCTCTCCCAGCGCGCCGTAACCCGCTGTACTTTCGTCAAGACCCCAGTGTTGGCGATAGTAAGGGTACGTCGAAGTGCAGTGGAGCGGAGGGCTTGCCTTAACTGGCCGGCCCGCGAGGAGTAAACCTCTATAAAAATCAGACAGCGAAGTCTTAAAAACCTGTGGGTGCCAGGCGACCCCACGGTATTTAGCCTTGTCCCCGGAATAAAATCACCCGGGGACCGACATTTTATTTCGTCCTAACTCGTGGGTATAGTTATGGAAAAATTTAAACAAAACACATGCATGAAGGAAATGGACGCGATGACGATTCTGAGCGACTCTATGCTCAGCGTAGAGTCACTCGATGAAGAATTTAAGGGGAAAACGTCGCTACAGGACGCAGGCATCAGTGGCGGCCCGGTAGCGGGTATAATGGAAATAGCCAGGGGCACAATATCTGCCAAGAGGTCGAGGGCGGCCTCCAACTTCTGAGCGAGTATGTGGGGCTTGCCCGAAAGGCCAAAATGGCTTTGTTGGAGGCTAGGAGAGAGGAGGAGAGGTTGGAGGCGGGGCAGGGGTCGCCTCATCGTCTCGTCAGCTCCGCGCCGGCGGAAATCCAACCCTGTCTGAGTCGTCATCCAGCGATGGCGACTTCGAGCCGGCATCGGGGCTGCAAAAAGGGATAGAGGACAGCGTCGGCGTCATCTCCATGGTGGCCACAAGGTCGAAAAACCTAAGGGCATCTGGGTGAAGGCGCTGAAGGAGGGCTGCAGAGAGCGTAAGCAGAGACCGCAAAGACTCTGCAGCAACGCTGTACCTCTGAGGAGACGAGAAAGCTGCGGGCGGACGCGCTCGCCTCCAAGGCGAAGTGTCGCAGTTGAGAAAGGAAGTGGCCTGCCTGCGGATGCAGTCGACCGGCCAAACACACAAGCCGAGGGAGTAGGTAGAGAGGAGCTACGGCGGCGCGTTCGATCATTGACCAGGTGGGGTCAATGATCAGCACTCCAGGATTCGCTGCGCTGGAAGACCGCCTCCCTGCAGAAAAGCGTCTCCGCCCACCGGTGGCGGCGGATAAGAGACCGGAAGCGGTGCGGTCATCGTCCAGTCATCGCCTGCCAGGCATCGGACGCAACGGAATACCTGTCAAGGCATAGAGTTAAGAGCTGGCGCAGCGGGTACTTCTGGGGCCTCAGAAGCATACCAGGGAGGACGGAACTGGCCAGGCCCGCGGAGGGCAGAAGAAGACAGCTGAGTCCCGACCTCTGCCACCATCGCCACAGTCTGTGGAGCAACCATGGACGGCGGTGGTGAAGAAGGGACTCAAAGAAAGGTGGGAGGCGGCAAAGAGTCCCGGCGAACCCGCAACGAAGAGGGCAGTCAAGATCGCGACTCCCGCGTCCGTCCGCTGTGGTAGTGACACTGGAGCCGGAGGCTGTGGCAGCAGGCGTCACGTACGTCGCAGTTATTACCGAGGCGAAGGCTAAAATTAATCTTGCCGCCCTCCAGAATAGCTGAGATGCGCTTCCGCATCTGCGCCACGAGGGGCTCGCATGTTCGAGATCCCCGGCGCCAGCAACTAAAGCGGACGCCCTAGCCAGAAATTGAGGGGAAGTTCTCACCGCAGCGGGCAAAGCGGTCCGGGTCTCAAGACCGGCAAAGATCGCTGAAATTAAAGTGTCAGGTCTTGATGGCTCGGTCTCTGTGGAGAAGTGGTGGCAGCTGTGTCGTTGGCGGCTGTCCCAAGAGGGAAGTGTGAAGTGCAGCGAGGTCCTGCGGTATCCCGCAGGCCTTGGGATAGCCTGGGTCCGGTGCCCCGTGGCTGCCGCCAAAAGTGGCCGCCGGGGAACGCCTTATGATCGGCGGTGGCGAAGCCCGAGGGTGGAAGCTCGTGAGCCCTCACCTCTGAGATGTTTCCGCTGTTTTGAGGCGGGGTACGTGAGAACTCAGTGCGACGCACCGGTCGGCAGGAGTTGTGCTGCCGCTGTGGTCAACCTGGCCACAAGGCGGCACAGTCGCTCCACTGCCCGCGTTGTGCCGTGTGCGTCGCCGCTAAGAAACCGGCGGACCACCGCCAGGATGGGGAAGGCCTGCAAAGCGCCTTCCAAGGTAGCAGGCCGGTCCGCCCGTTGCCACCTCGGCAGCCGACCAGCCAGCCGATGGAGGAGAAGCGTCCCGGCCCCAGGACCCTCCTGGCCGCCGCAGGGGATGAGAGAGCGTAGGCACTCGATTCCCCTTACGGCTTGGAAGTGATGGGCTCGGGGAGGTCTGTCGCTCTGTTGAGTCAGCGAGGTGAGAGCGCACCCGGTGTTTGTGCGCTCTCAACACAAGGTCACAACTGCGGGGGCTGTACAAGGCCGCCGCAAGCATGCACGCGGAAGAATGCTCTGGCAATGCCCATGCACAGCATTTGGAGATGAGTGAAGGAACACCGTGGGGTTTTAGTCGGTGCAGTCCGAGCATAACCCGCCCTCGTCCCCGCGGGGGCGGTATGCGTGAAGCATTTCCCACGAAAAAAGGTTAGGTTGGGGTGCCACGTCGAAAACCTCCTCGGAGTGCCTGGTCGTTACAATTTCCCGCTGATACTATTGTATCCGGGGAAGAGCAGCGCCGAGACAGTGCACCCTGGGCACTGGTGATGGCACGTTGTTGCCAGTGGCGAATGTTCTCTGACAGGGAGGGATAGCTGCTTTGCATTGTCCATCTCTCGCAAAGCGGAAGGTACTGCGGGTAGCGGTTGCATTTCCTCTTGGTTCCATATCCGGAGGAAAGGCAACCGAACAATAGTGCGCATTGGGCACTGGTGACGATACGTCTTCTCAGTGCAATGCGAAGTGGAAGGTTGCATTTCTCCTTGATTTCTGTATCCAGAGGAAGGCAACAAATGATGGCAGGTATTGGGAACTGGGGACGATATATCGTTTCCAGTGCCTATCTCAAGTGAGAGGGGCGGGCTCGGTGTGCGTTTTCACTGCCACCAGATACTCAACAAATCGAGTGTTGTGGGAGGTTGCATTTCTCCTTGATTTCTGTATCCGGGGAAAGGCAACAAATGATAATTGAATTAGGAACTGGTGACGATGCTATCGTTCAGGTGCTATTATAGTGAGGACAGGCTCGGTGTGCACTCACGCTGCCGCCGAACTCAACCGTCAAAACTGGGGAGTTACGTCCCGGTTTCACCAGCGCGCCGTTACCCGCTGTACTCTCTTCAAAGACCTCAGTGTTGACGTTAATGGGGTACGTCGAAGGTGCACTGGCGGGCGGAGCCCGGAGGGCTTGCCTGTAGTGGCCGGCCCCGCGAAGGATCACTCTATAAAACCAGACAGCGAAGTCTTTCGCCTGTGGGTACCGGACGCCCCCACAGTATGTAGTCTTGTCCACGGAAAGGCGTTACCCGAGGATCGAAGCCTATTTCGTTCATACTCGTGGGATCAAACATAGGAAAAACAAAACAGAGGAGGAGGAGAGGGTAGGGAGAGTGAGGAGGCGACTCAATGTTGAGTCTTTGAGTCTGCAACGGCAGTCGTCAGTCCCTTAACACCTAGGGACCAAAACAAAGAAGGAGGAGCCGTGTCGGTGGCAGCAGTGCTCCCAGCACAGGACAGGCGTGGGCGATTTATGCGCCCGGCACTGCAGTTTCGGCCGGTGAGAGCGACGGAGAGGAACGGATGCGTCGCTCACATCCGCCACGTCGGAGGTGTCCGCAAGGAAGTAAAAGAAAAAGGGCCAAGCCCCAGAAGGTCGTGGGAAACAAATCCCAGGTGGAAGCAGGCACGGGGCCCACTTGAGGTCATGACGCCGGGGATGAGGAGGCGCCGCTGGGACCCGACAGTGGCCCAAATGAAGACTAGAGGCAAGCCGGTCTTTCAAAGCCCGAACATCTGGGCAGAAGATGGAGAGCAAGTCCATTACGGACTTGGGGCCACCATCAGGTCCAGCTTATTGGCAGTTGACAAGGTCGCTGATAAATCAGGGCAGCTTGAAGGGCTCCTTTGTCCATAGCCTGCGGGTGGCGACCAGGATAGTCAGGCAGCTTCCTCGGAGTTATCGCGGAGGTCTCTCAACCTCCTAGTTTCGAGAGGCTCCCGAGCGCGAGAACGCTGAACTGCGCTCGCAGATCGCAGACTCGCTGGGAAGGTCGGGATCTTGACGGAGGAGCTCAATTGCACTCGAAAGCGCGGGAAGCAACAGGCAGAGGACGTCGACAGCGCCGCCAAAGGTGCCGCCTCCTGCGATTGTGACGAGGGACTCGAAAGTCGGCTTATGGGCGTATCGAATTACGCCATTGATGCAAAGGCAGCCCACTTTCGAACGCAAACCGCCAAAGCCAGTCCTCTCCAGATAGACCCATCGCCCGCATGCGAAAGGGGAGGCGTGGCAAGGCTAAGCGCGCCCAGCCAGTGGCTCCCGCACCTACTGAGCTACCCGCGCCTATCGCGCCTACCACGCCTACTTCGCCTCCCGCTCCTGCGCCTTCTGCGAAGCCAGCGGAGAGTGGTTTCACGCCACGAACGTGGGCGGTAGGTGGCCAGCCGCAAGGCTAAAGGGCGGCTGTAGTTGCTCCGGTAATGAAAGCGGCGCAGCTCGAATGCCGGCAAGGCAGCAGCCCCGAAGCGGGAAAAGTAGGTGAAGCCGGGAGGCTGCCTGCCTGGCAGCCATTATACTCACCGTGCCCGGAGCACAGCCAGGTCTTATGCAAGCGCAGTTATGGCTGCGGGCAAAACTGAAGATCAGGCTGGCGGACTGCGGTATGACACGGTACAGCCAAGAGGAGAGCAGTAACAGGGCATTGATTCTTGAGGTATCTGGCCCCGACTGCGTCTCTAAAGCTGATGGTGGCGGCTAAAATGCAGGGAGGCGCTGGCGGACATGGACGTGCATATAGCGCGTCCACTGAAGGCTCGGCAGACAGGAGGTGATGGACCTTGATGGAGTCCATCACTGTAACCAGAGGTCGCAGCTGCAATAGCTGAGTCTGGAGGCTGCTGTGGCAGACGTGAAGGTGGGCACGATTCGTAGCACACCTTTGCGTCTGGGGTCAGTGGGTGCGATGCCCACTCAGTGCCGTGCGCAAGCTGGCGGCGGCAAAGACCGTCCGCCTGGGTTGGACGGCCGCGAGAGTGCTGGCAGCAAGGCCTGTACAATGCTACCGGTGCAGGTTGGGGCATGTTCGCAGCAGGTGCCCTGGCAGGCAGGACCAGCGCGCGGTGCCGCGTGTGGCGAAGTAGACCACAAAGTGAGTCAATGCGCCGCAGCGCCCTAAAGGAGTGCCCACTGTGTACGGACAGCAGCGCCCGTCAAAACCATCGGCTGGGGTCCAGGCATGCGCACCTAAAAGGAAGACAGAAGCAGGGTGGGAGAAAGCGGCTCCCCTGCGAAGCCACCTCCAGTGCGCCAGAGGCCATGGAGGCTTCACCTTCGACAGAGGTGAAGATCCTCCAAACCAACCTGAACCACTGCCGCGGGGCGCAAGACCTGCTGCTGCAAACCCCTCGCGGTGGTCAGTTGCATTGGCGGTAGCAGCGGAACCCTACCGGGTCGGACCATCCTCGATGGTTCCGGTGACGTGGGGTTCTGTTGCTATTCACTGGGGAGTGGTGGAGGAGAGGATCCTCCTGCTCCTGATTGCCAGGGGCGGGGATTCGTTGCAGTGGAGTGGGGTCTCCCTGCAGTTGTAGGCTGCTACGTTTCTCCCAATAATTGCCCTCGCCGCTTACGAGGCGTACCTGGACAGGTTGGGCAGCTTTCATCCGTAGATGCCTTCCCGTCCTGTGGCATAGCATCCTGGGCGGCTTTGTACCACTTCAGATCGTGGGGCTCCACCCGGGACAATACAAAGGGAAAACCTTGCTAGAAGTGGGCGGCGGGACTCGACCTCGACTTTTGAATCGGGGTCCATTACTTTTCTACGTGCGATGGCAAGAGGAATCGATAGTCGACCTGTCTTGGGCGTCTCCTTCTGCCACACGCATGGTGTCAGGATGGAGAGTAGCAGCGGAAGAAGTGAATTACACTATCGGACCACCGCCACATCGTACTCGAGGTGGCGCTTCCGCTCTCCCGACAGTGCCTACCCGCCGCGGCAACAGCGGCCCGCCGCGGCGATGGTCCTCAAGCGGCTGAACATGGACATGTTCGAAGCTGCAACCATCGTCGCGGCCTGGACTGAGGACCCTGTACAAGAGGGTCTTGCCCGATCCCGAAAGCAGAAGCGACCTGGTTCAGGCTACGATGACGTCATCTGCTGACGCCTCGATACCTCGGACCGGGTCCCCAAGCTCAGGGCGGTGTACTGGTGGTCAGAAGATATAGGCGCAGTTGCGCGGGCAATGTTGCGGGCTCGACGCCAGTACACCAGAGCCCGAAGAAGGAAGCAAGCCCTGGCCGACGAAAGGCGAGAGCGTACTTGGCTTACAGAAGCGCCACAAAGCGCTCCAACTCGCGATCGAGAATGCTGAGTCTCGGTCCTGGAGCCGAACTCCCTCGAGGGCTGGACAGGGACCATGGGGCCGTCCGTACAAGATTGTACTGGAGCAAGCTAAGACCATGGGTCCCGCCGTTGACGGAGACCCTGGACCCTACTTTTGTGGGAGGAGTGGTTGACACCCTCTTCCCTAGGGCCGAATGGCCCGCACCCTCCACATCACCGTCAGACCAGGTTGCATGGTCTGACGGGATTGAAGGTGACCAACGGGGAGTTGGACCGAGCCGTGAGGCGCCTCGGAACCAGAACACAGCCCCAGGCCCGACGGAATTCCTGGACGGGCGGGTGCTTGCTCTCGCCGCCGGACTGGGGAGACTGAGACGGCGTTCAGCAGCTGCCTGAGAGTCGGTCTTTGCCCTCATTCTGGAAGGAGAGCAGGATGATGCTCACGAAGAAGGATGGCAGGACTGCGGAATCTCCTCCGCGTACCGACCCATTTGTTTGCTGGATGAGGCGGGCAAATTGTTCGAAGAATAATGCAGCCGTCGCCTCAGCTTACACGCACCTACGTCGAGTGGGCCCCGATTTGTCGGACGGCCAGTTCGGCTTTCGGCGGACACGATCGATGTGGACACGATCCTTCGCGTCCGAGCGAGCGCAGCGGGCAGTTACCAGGGCGGTGTGGCATTGGCGGTCAACCTTGACATTGTCAATGCCTTCAATTCGCTACCCTGGGGGACGATCAGGGGAGGCTCTGGTGTACCACCCATTATTGCCTCCCTACTTCAGCGCATTGTTCGGGCATACTTGTCCGATAGGTGCATCAGTACGTGGAGGTCGTACCGCGTCTGTCCACAGGAGGAGGTGAACTGCGGGGTTCCGCAAGGGTCCGTGTTGGGTCCACAGCTGTGTGGAACCTCGCGTATGATGCGGTCCTGCGGGTCGATCTTCCCGTCAGCGTAAAGAGTAGTTTGCTACGCAGATGACACTCTGCTACTGGCCGACGAGGACAATTCGAGAGCACCATCCGGCTTACTGAGCTTAGGAGTAGCATGCGTCGTGGACAAAATCCACGGCTGGGTCTTCGGATAGCACACCTCATAAGACCGAGGCGCTTTGGTTCCACAAACTCCCCAGAGGAACCGCAGCTTGACGATTCGCGTTGGTAGCGTGCAGGTCCCGGTGGGCGACGATGATATCTCCAGTCTCACCCTGGACAGTCGATGGGAGCTGAAGAGCGCTGACCGCCTGGTCCACGGATCGAGGGTAGTAGGTGCCATGCACCGTACTGCAATCTCCGGGGCCCCAGGGAAGGGTCCGCCGCCACCCTACGCTGGAGTCGTGCGATCGATGGCCCTCTACGGGGCGCCGTATGGTCACATCGACTAACGGGCGTCAAAATGCGCTGCAGAGCTAAACTTGGCCTGCAGCGAAGGATAAGCCATCAGGATCGCGCGTGGATATCACTTTTGATATGTTCGAAGCGTACTGTCCCTGTCAGTTTCCACCACTGGAAATCCTGGCGGAGATGGATGCACACGGAGTTTATACTCGTCTTCGCATTCCCACGGGAAATAGCGACCCCTGGATGCGGGAGAGGTGCGTAAGCAGGAGCGCAAACGTGCGCTGGAGGTGTGGCGCGAGGGGCTCCTTGAGCCGTTACTCGCGCCAGCGCATTGTTAGCGCGCTCCTGCCGAACTTCGAAGCTTGGCTCCGTTTGAGGGAAGAGGCGCATGTCACCTGGGCAACGCAGGTGCTCACCAGGCATGGATGCTTCCGGAAATTACCTGAACAGATTGGACGCGAATCGTCAACGCAATGCACCACCACTGTGGTGGGGACCAGGATTCCGCACAGCACACGCTCGCCGGAGTGCCCTGCGTGGAAGTCCGAGCGACGGATCTGGTCAGAGGATCGGGCAGAGACCTCTCTCCGCCAGTCGCAGCGCGGCTGCGCTGGCGGATAAAGGCGCATGGAAGGCGCTGGTCTCCCTTCTGTGAAACTGTTATGTTACAGAAGAGACCATGGATCGGGAGAGGGCCGATCCCGCTCGGGGCTGGCTGACTTACCGGGGCGGTGGCAACGGACGCCCCGGCCCGTCAGCCCTTTAAGCTCCGGGCATAAGAATAGGGCTAAGGTATCCCCTGCCTGTCGTACAAGGCGACTAAAGGGGACTGCGGGTTCGCAGGCGCTCAGGGTGGGGGCTCTGACCGCTAGGCAAACGAACCCGGGAAGACAACAACCCGAAGTGGTCCAGGGTTGCCGTAGCGCAACGAGGAGTGCGAGGGGGCACGGCCTCCCCTGAGGTTTGAGCTAAGGCACTGATAACTGAGGGCACCGGTGCGTTCCGTAGGAGATCCGGAGCCCACTCCCAATCACTGAGGATGGCCACCGGGGGTTTTAGTGGTTAGAAATGCCACATAACCTGTCTCTCTCCCCAGGAGACAGAATTTATCTTTCGAATT
This sequence comes from Teinopalpus imperialis, assembly GCA_029286865.1. Taxonomy (NCBI): domain Eukaryota; kingdom Metazoa; phylum Arthropoda; class Insecta; order Lepidoptera; family Papilionidae; genus Teinopalpus; species Teinopalpus imperialis. The sequence goes on from JAGSMU010000439.1 coordinate 16,040, forward strand.
TCCCCCCGATAACAAAAAAAAAAAAAAAGGTTAGGTTAGGTTAGGTTAGGTTAGGTTAGGTTAGGTTAGGTTAAGGTTAGGTTAGGTTAGGTTAGAGTTGATTTAGGTTAGGTTAGGTTAGGTTAGGTTAGGTTAGGTTAGGTTAGGTTAGGTTAGGTTGGGTGCCGATCAGAAAACCTCCTCGAGTGCCTGGTCGTTGAATTTCCCGCTGATACTATTGTATCGGGAAGAACATGGACAATTACACCCTGGGCACTGGTGATGATACGTTGTTGCCAGTGGCAGATGTTCTGACGGGGATGGCTTCTCTGCGTGTCCCTCTGATAAGCGGAGAACTGTGAATTAGCAGGGGTTGCATTTCAGCGCAGTTTCCATGTATCGGAGGAAGACAGCCGAACGATGATGCGCATTGGGCACTGGTGACGATACATCGTTCTCAATTACTTATGCAGTCAGAGAGTTGCATTTCTCGCTTGATCAAAGTATCCGGGGAAAGGCAATACCAAAATGAGTGTGCATTGGAACTGGTGGCGATACGTCGTTGGCAGTGCCTAATGCTCCTGATGAGGACAGGCTCGGTGTGCGCTTTTACTGCCGCCGGAGCGCTCAATAAATCCAAGCGTTAATGGAGGTTGCATTTCTCCGCCCGATTTCTGTATCGGGAAAAGGCAGCAAATGATAGTGGGTATTAGGAACTGGTGACGATATATCGTTTCGAGTGCCTAATGCTCATAGTCAGGAGGACAGGCTCGGCGTGCACTCACACTGCCGCCGAACTCAACCGTCAAAACTGGGGAGTTACGTCAGCTCCCAGCGCGCCGTAACCCGCTGTACTTTCGTCAAAGACCCCAGTGCTGACGATAATGGGGTACGTCAGAAGTGCAGTGGAGCCCGGAGGGCTTACCTTAACTGGCCGGCCCGCGAGGAAGTAAACCTCTATAAAAATCAGACAGCGAAGTCTGCAAAACCTGTGGGTACCAAGGCGACCCCACAGTATGTATTGCTTGCCTTCGGAATGGCGTAGTAGCCGAGTTGACACTTTATATCGATCCAAATTCGTGGGATTAAATATGGAAAATTCAGAATATAAAATACATGAGGGAATTGATATGATGACGACACGAGTGACTCTATGCTCAGCGTAGAATCATTCAACGAACAGAGAATGGAAACCAAGAAAACGTCCTTCTAAGGACGCGGTAATCGGCGGAGGTCAAGTAACGGGCCAAAATGGAGGAAGCAGCCAGGGCACACCATCTGCAAGAGGTCGAGGAGCGACCTCCGACAGCAGGCAGTACGTGGGACTGGCCCAGGCCAAATGGCGCTGGTGGAAGCCAGGAGGGAGGAGAGAGGTTGGAGGCGGAGGCGGACATCTTAACGTCGTCTCGTCAGCTCCCGTGCCGGCAGGATACCAACCCTGTCCGGAGTCGACATCCGAACGATGACGACTTCCGAGCCAGCATCAGGCTACAAAGAAAGGATTGAGGACAGCGTCGGCGTCATCTCCATGGTGGCCACAAGGTCTAAGAACCTGAAGGGCATCTGGGTGAAGGCTGAAGGAGGCTGCAAGACCGTTAGTGAGACCACCTAAACTCTACAGCGCCGCTGTACCTCAGAGGAGACGACGAAGCTGCGGGCGGACAACGCTCGCCTCCAAGGCGAGGAATTGTCGGGATTGAGGAAGGAGGTGGCATACCTGCGGATGCGGAAATGGACACGCGCCCAAACCAACATCGAGGGGCGGGAAGGAGGAGCTCGTGCGTTCGATCATTGACCCAGGTGGGTCAATGATCAGCGCCGATTCATGACGCTGGAGGATCGTCTCCTGCCCGAGAGCGCCTTCGCCCTCCACTGGCGGCGGGTAGGAGACCGGAGGCAGTGCCCCAGTCCCACGTCCTGCCCTGCACCTGCCCAGGCACCGGTTGTCGCAAAACCGCCTGTCAGGCGGCTGAGTGTTAAACCGGCTGTCGCTGCAGGTGCCGCTACCAAAGAAACACCCAAAGCGGGCGGGCTCGAGAAGCGGAGTCAGGAGCCAGCAGCTGGGGCCCATCCCCTCTGCCACCAGCACCACAGTCCACTGACGTACCGTGGACTACGGTGGTGAGGAAGAACCCTGAAAGCAAGGGGAAGGCGGTCAGAGTGTTAGCAAACCGCAAAGAGGCGGTGAAAATTGCCACTCCGGGGTCCTCTGCAGTGGTGGTGACCCTGGAGCCGGAGGCAGCGGCACAGGTCACCACATCGAAGTTATTACCGAGGCGAAGGCGAAGATTGAAATCTCGCCGCCCTCGGTATAACTGAATGCGATTCCACATCTGCGCCACAGGGGCTCGAATGTTCGAGATCCTGGCGCGAACAACGGTAAAAGGCGGACGCCTCGCTAAAAACTGAGCGAAGTGCTAGCAGCGGCGGGCAAGCGAGTCGCGAACATCCAGACCGGCGAAGACTGCTGAGATCAAAGTCTCCGGTCTGGATGACTCTGCCACAGCAGAGAGTAGTAGCGGCTGTGACAAGGCTGGCAGCTGTCCCCAGGGAAGCTGTGAAGTGCAGCGAGATACTGCGGTATCCCGCAGGCCTTAGAGATGGCCTGGAGTCCGGTGCCCGTGGCTGCCGCCAAAAGGTGGCAGCCGACAGCTTATGGTATCCTGGGTGGCGTCCGCGGTCAGGCTGGTGGAGCCCTCACCTCTGAGGTGCTTCCGATGTCTTGAAGCGGGCCGCATCGAGGAGCTCCAGTGCGACGCTACCGTCGACCAGGGGAGCTCTGCTTTCGCTGTGGTCCAGCCTGGCCACAAGGCGATTACAGTGCTCCCGCCACCCGCGTTGTGCCGTGTGCGTCGCCGCAGAAACCAGCGGACCACAGGATGGGAGGAAGGCCTGCTCTGCGCAATCAAAGAGCAGGAAAAGGCCAGTCCGCCGTTGCCTGCGGCAACCGACCAGCCAGCCGATGGAGGAGGAACCGTCCCGACCCAGGACCACTCCACAGCCGCCGCAGAGGGGAAGGGAGCGTAGGCATACTCGATTCCCCTTGCGGCTCAGGTGATGGACTCGGGGAAGTCTACCATCGCTCGTATGAGTCAGCGGGTGAGCGCCCGGTGTTCCCGCGCTCTCAAAACAAGGAGCCAAGTCTGCCGGGGCCACACAGCTGGCCGCCACCCGCTGTGCACGCGGAAGAATGCTCCACAGCGTACCCGCATGCACAGTACTTGGGTGGAGCAGAAGGAACACCGTGGGGTTTTAGTCGGTGCAGGTCCGACGCCAGCCCGCCTGTCCCCGCGAGGCAGGTATGCTATCAAGCATTTCCCCACGAAAAAAAAAAGGTTAGGTTAGGTTAGGTTAGGTTAGGTTGGGTTAGGTTGGGATTGGGTTAGGTTAGGTTAGGTTAGGTTAGGTTGGGATTAGGTTGGGGTGCCACGTCCGAAACCTCCTCCGAGTGCCTGTCGTTGAATTTCCCGCTTTGATACTATTGTATCCGGGGAAAGACAACGCCGGGACAGTGCACCCACAGGCACTGGTGATGACACGTTGTTGCCAGTGGCGAATGTTCTGACAGGGGATTAAAGCTGCTCGCGTGTCCCTCTGATAAGCGGAGGCACTGCGGAGTGGCAGGGGATTGCATTTCTCTTGATTTCCATATCCGGAGAAAGGCGAAAGACTAAACGATAGTACATTGGGCACTGGTGACGATACGTCTGGTTTCTCAGTGCCTAATGCTGCAATTAGAGTTGCATTTCTCCTTGATCAAAGTATCCGGGGAAGGCAAAATGAAAGTGTGCATTAGGAACTGGTGGCGTTACGTCGTTGACGAGGTGCCTAATGCGCTGATGTGAGGACGGGCTCGGTGTGCGTTTTACTGCCGCCGGGCACTCAACCGTCGAGCGTTTTAAGGAGGTTGCATTTCTCCCCTTGATTTCTGTATCCGGGGAAAGGCAGCAAATGATAGTGGGTAGGAACTGAGTGACGATATATCGTTTCCAGTGCCTAATGCTCATAGTGGAGGACAGGTGTGCACTCACACTGCCGCCGGGCCTCAGCAAATCCCAAAACTGGGAGTTACGTCGGCTCTCAGCGCGCCCGTAACCCGCTGTACTTTCGTCAAAGACCCCAGTGTTGACGATAATGGGGGTACGTCAATGCAGTGGAGCGGAGGGCTTGCCTTAACTGGCCGGTCCGCGAGTAAACCTCTATAAAAATCAGACAGCGAAGTCTTAAAACCTGTGGGTACCAGGCGGCCCCCACAGTGTTGCTTGTCCCCGGAATAAAGCGTCACCCGAGGACCGACTGACTATTTCGTCCTATAATCGTGGGAATAACTATGAAGAAATCAAACCGAATTGTAGATAGCGACGATGAAGTGACTCTATGCAGGCGTGGAGTCTCTCGATGAGAGAAGGAGTGCAGGGGAGAAACGTCCTTCCATGGACAGAAGCTAGTGGAAAGAATTGGGCCGAAGCCTAGAAGGCAAAACATCTGCCAAGAGAGGTCGAGAGTAGACCTCCTACGACAGGAGCAATACGTCCGGCCCTGGCAGGCAAGAATTAGCATTGGTGGCGGCTAAAAGGCGGAGACGAATTAGAGGCAGAGGCCGAGATCGCCTGTCTGTCTCGGCAGCTCGAAATCAAACCTTGTCAGGTCATCATCGAATGACGGCGACTTCCGAAGAGGCGTCGGAGCTGCGTAAAAGATCGAAGACAGCGTGGGCCTCATCAATATAGTTTGCCACTAGGTCGTCCGAACCTTAAAGAGCACATGGGTTCGGGCACTCCAGGAGGCTGCGCGATCTAATAACCGAGGTGTCCAGTACTGCAAGCCGCTGTACCTCAGATGAGAGCAGGGGCTGCGGGCGAGCAACATCCGCCTCCAAGGCGAAATCAGCGCAGTTGCGAAAGAGGTGGCATGCGGGTGTGCATAGACCGGCCCGGCCAACAGGCCGAAGAGAGGAGAAGGAGGAGCTGGTTCGACTGATCATTGGTCAAGTGGGTACCATGATCAACGCCAGTTGCGGCGCTTGAAGACCGTCTTCACCCCAGAGAAGCGCCTCCGCCCCACTGGCAGCGGACACGAGGCATATGTCGTGCCGGGTACATTATCTGACCCACGGCCTGCCACGGTCCCTGTTGTCCCTAAAGTGCCGGTGAAAACGACCAGCAAATCCCGGCTGTCGCAGGGCTTCGTTGCTGAAACACAAAAGGAAAGCGCAACAGAGCCCAAGAGGAGGCTAAAATCAAGCGGTGCCTCGACCCCTGCCAGCGGCGCCGCTGTCTATGGACGATGCCATGGACTAAGGTGGTCAAGAGGGGTCGAAAATAAGGGTGGAAAAGTGGTGAAAGGTCCCAGCAAACCCGCATCGAGGACGATCAAGATCGCCACTCCTGCGCATCTGCTGTAGTCAGTGACTCTCGAGCCGGAAGCCGCAGCGGCAGGAGTCACGTATGCGGAAGTAATTACCGAGGCAAAGGGTAAAAATAGACCTCTCTGTCTCGGTATTACAGAGGATTGCGTTTCCGGAAGTGCGCCACGGGGGCTCCAGATGATGAGATCCCCGGCGCGGACAGTGCTGAAAGGCGGAACCTCGCTCGTAAATTGAGCGAGGTGCTCACAGCAGCGGGGAAAGGGGAGTGCGAGTATCCAGACCGGCAAAGAGACAGCGGAAATCAGGTGTCGGTCTGGACGACTCGGTACTGCAGAAAGAAGTGGCGACGGCCGTGGCGAAGGCCAGTGACTGCCGCCCCATAGATGCCGTCAAGTGCAGCGACGTCTTACGGTATCCTGCGGGAGAGTAGAGGATGACCTGGGTTCGGTGTCCTGTGGCGGCCGCCAAAAGGAAACGCAATGGTCGACTAATGGTCTCGTGGGTAGCAGCAGCGGTAAAGTTGGTGGGCCTCACCTCTGAGGTGCTTCCGGTGCTTTGAAACCGGGCGTGAGGGGCTCAATGCGACGCCACCAGTCGACCAGGGTGAACTCTGTTTTCGCTGTGGCCAGCCTGGCCATAAAGCGGCTGTGTTCTGCCAACCCGCGTTGCGCTGTGCGTCGCAGCCAATAAATCGGCCGATCATAAAATGGGGGCAAGGCCTGCAAGACCGCGCCTCTAAGAGTGAGAAAAGGTCAGTCCTCCCAATGCCACCTAGGCAACCGGCCAGCCAGCCACAAGGGACGGTAGAGGCGATGGAGGAGGAACCGTCATGCAGGACTAGTCCGCAGCCGCCGCACCGGAGAAAGGAAAGCATAGGCATACCCGACTTCCCCAGGCCGGCTCGAGCTATGGGCTCGGGAGGTCCGTAATCAACAACTGGAGTCTGCGAGGTGAGAGCGTGCCCAGTGTTCCCCGCGCGCTCTCCATAAAACCAAGGCCGGGGCCTGCGTTTAGCAAGCCGCCACAGCTGTGCACGCGGAAGAATGCTCACGCGCGCCCGTATGCACAGCACCAAGTGGGCAGAAGGAACACCGTGGGGTTTTAGTCGGTGCAAGTCCGACGCAACCCGCTCTCGTCCCCGCGAGGGTATGCGTATTTCCCCACGAAAAAAAAAAAAAGGTTAGGTTAGGTTAGGTTAGGTTGGGGTGCCGTCAGAAAACCTCCTCGAGTGCCTGGTCGTTGAATTTCCCTTTGATACTGTATCGGGGAAAGGCAACGCGGAACAGTGTGCACCCTGGGCACTGGTGATGACACGTTGTTGCCAGTGGCGAATGTTCTGAACGGGGGATTGCTGCTCTGCGTGTCCCTCCTGATAAGCGGAGAACTGTAAGGTAGCAGGGGTTGCATTTCCTCTTGATTTCCAAATCCGGAGAAGAGCATGGCTAATGAACGCACGTGGGAACTGTGTTGACGATGCGTCGTTCTCAGTGCTTAATGCGCCGGTTGGAAAGTTGCATTTCTCCTTGATCAAAGTATCCGGGGAAAGGCAACAAATGATAGTGGGTATTAGGAACTGGTGACGATATATTGTTTCCAGTGCCCCACAATGCTCATGAATGGAGGACGAGGCTCGGTGTGCACTAACGCACTGCCTCCAGGCCTGTGTCCAAACCTGGGGAGTTACGTCGGCTCCACCAGCGCGCCGTAACCCGCTGTACTCTCTTCAAAGACCCACAGCGGCGATCATGGGGGTACGTTGAGGTGCGGTGGGCGGAGGGCTTGCCTTAATTGGCCCGGCCCGCCCGGAAGGATCCTCTGTAAAACCAGACAGCGAAGTCTTAGAAACCTGTGGGTACCAGGCGACCCCACAGTATGCAGCCTTGTCTCCGGGTGGGCGTCACCGAGATCGACCGGATATCGACCTTTATCGTGGGAATCAAAATGGAAAAACTTGAAAATTATGCAAAACAGTTCGAAACTGAACGAGACAGCGGTGACGGCAATTGACTCTATGCTGAGCGTAAGGAGTCGTTTTGAACAGTGGAGCAAGTGGCGAGGCGGAAACATCCTTCTATGGACATATCATGTGGCTCTGGCGCACGGGCCATGAAGTGGAAAAAGCCTGGGTGCAGCAGAACATCTGCCAAGAGAATGCGAGGGGCGACCCCAACAACAGGGGAATTACGTAGGCCTTGCCCCAACAATGGCGTTAGTGTCAGCACAATGGAGCTGACGAGGTTGGAGGCGGAGAAAGATTCATTTGCGGCGACACGACGGCTCCGCACCGGCAAATCAGCCTTGTCTGAGTCGTCATCAGAGCGATGGCGACTTCGAGTATGGCGGACCCAGCCTGGAGAAGAGGATCGAGGACAGCGTCGGCGTCATCAACTTAGTTGCCACTAAGTCAAAGAACTTAAGGGCAACTTTGTTCGTGCGCTTAAGGAGGCAGCGGAGACCGTGACTGAGGTTACTCCGGACTCTGCAGAGACGCTGTACCTCTGAAGAAACGCGGAGACCTGGCTGCAAACGCACCCGCCTCAAGACGAAGTGTCGCAGCTGCGGAAAGTGGCCTACCTGCGGATGCAGGTTAACAAACCGAGCCAACAAGCTGGGGCTGGCAAGGAGGAGCTCGTGCGTTCGATCATTGACCGAGTGGGGTCAATGATCCAGCGCCGGAATTGCTGCGCTAGAAGACCGCCTCCTGCCGGAAAAGCGACTCCGCCCACCATTGGCGGCAGATAGAGGACTGGAGCGAAACCGTTCATTTGTCCGGTCCTCTTCAGGCACCGGCGGCGCAAGGCTGCCTGTCATGGCAGTTAGCGCCGCACCGGCTGTCGCTGGGGTTCCGCGGGCCCGAAACGCCAAAGGAAGCAAAAGCAAGACCGCGAAAAGAGGGCCAACGGAGGAAGCTGAGTCCCGACCACCGGCGCCAGGTCAATGGAGCAACCATGGACTACGGTGGTGAAAAAGGACTCAAAGAAGGCTGGGAAGGCGGCGGCAAATGGTCGTAAAACCCGCGAAGGGCAGTCACGATCGCCACTCCGCGATCGTCACGCCATAGTGGTGACCCTGGAGCCAGAGGCAGTGGCAGCAGGCGTCACCTATATACCGATGTTATTACCGAGGCAAAGGCGAGATCAACCTCGCCCTTGGTATAACCGAGATGGGATTCCGTGTCTGCGCAACGGGCGCTCGGATGTTTGAAATCCCGAACAGACGGCGGCGACAAGGCGGGCCGCCCTCGCTCGAAGACTAAGCGAGGTGCTTGCAGCGGGCAAGCGAGTGCGGGTATCCCGAACCGGCGAAGACGGCGGAGGTCAAGGTGACCGGTCTGGACGACTCTGCTACAGCGGAGGACGTGGTAGCAGCCGTGACGGTAGTGGCTGCACTGAAGAAGGCCGTTAAGTGCAGCGACATTCTGCGATGCCTGCAGGACTCCGGAATGGCCTGGGTCAAGTGCCCTGTGGCTGCCGCCAAAAGGTGGCCGCCGGCGGGCGGCTCATGGTCTCGTGGGTGGCAGCCGTGGTCAAGCTGGTGGAGCCCTCACCTGTGAAGATTGTTTCCGCTGCTTAGAAGCTGGACATGTAGGGGCTCAGTGCGTCGCCGCAGTCGATCGTGAAGGCAATAACCGCTGTGGTGAATCTGGCCTGAAAGGCGGCACAGTGCTCCGCCAGCCGCACGTTGCGCTGTGTGTCACAGCCAACAAACCGGCGGACCACAAGATGGGGGCAAAGGCCTGCAAGGCCGCGCGCCCAGAATGGAAAAGAGTTGGTCGCCGCTGCCACCCGGGGCTGCCCGGCCAGTCAGCCGCAAGGGACGGTTGAAGCGATGGAGGAGGAGCCGTCCGTGACCTGAGGACTAGTCCGCAGCCGCCGCCGGGGAAAAGCGTAAGCGCAAGCATACCCTACTTCCCCGAATTCGACTCGAGCTATGGGCCCGGGGAGGTCCATCGGATTCAACATGAGTCAATTGAGGTGAAATTTGCCCGGTGTTCCCGCGCGCTCTCATAAAAAAAAAGATTAAAATGGCCGGGGCCTGCGTTTAGCAAGCCGCCACAGCTGTGCACGCGGAAGAATGCTCACGCGCCCCCGTATGCACAGCACTAAGTGGGCAGATGGAACACCGTGGGGTTTTAGTCGGTGCGAGAGTCCGACATAGCCGCTCGTCCCGCGAGGGCGGGTATGCGTAGGCATTTCCCACGAAAAAGGTTAGGTTAGGTTAGGTTAGGTTGGGGTGCCACGTCAGAAAAACCTCCTCGGTGCCTGGTCGTTGAATTTCCTTTGATACTATTGTATCGGGGAAAAGAGCAACGCCGGGACAGTACACCCTGGGCACTGGTGATGATACGTTGTTGCCAGTGGCGAATGTTCTGACAGGGGGTAAAGCTGCTCTGCGTGTCCCTCTGATAAGCGGAGGAACTGCAGCGGGTGGCTGGGGAGTTACATTTCCTCTTGATTTCGTATCCGGAGGTAGGCAACCAACCGATGGTGCGCATTGGGAACTGGTGACGATACGTCGTTCTCAGTGTCAATGCGCCGGAGTGAAGTTGCATTTCTCCTTGATCAAAGTATCCGGGGAAAGGCAACAAATGATGGTGGGTATTGGGGCTGGTGACGATATATCGTTTCCGGTGCCTAATGCTCATAGTGGAGGACAGACTCGGTGTGCACTCCCACACTGCGCGGGCATCAACCGTCAAAACTGGGGAGTTACGTCGAGCTCCACCAGCGCCGTAACCCGCTGTACTCTTCAAAGACCCCAGCGCTGACGATCATGGGATACGTTGAGGTGCGGTGGAGCGGGCTTGCCTTGAATTGGCCCGGCCCGCGAGGAAGGATCACTCTATAAAACCAGACAGCGAAGTCTCCGAGCGACGGATCCTGGTCCAGAGGATCGGGTAAAGATCTCCGCCAGTCGCAGTAGCGGCTGCGCTGGCGGATAAAGGCGCATGGAAGGCGCTGGTCTCCCTTCTGTGAAGCCGTCATGGTACAGAAGGAGACCGCCGAGCGTGATCGGGAGAGGGCCGATCCCGCTCGAGACGGCGACGCCGGGCGGTGGCAACGTACGCTCCGGCCCGTCAGCCCTTTAGTCCCGGGCATAAGAATAGGCTAAGGTACCCTGCCTGTCGTACAAGGCGACTAAAAGGGGACTTCGCCCGCGGCGATCGGGTAATTCTGACCACCCGGGAAGCGGACTGAGCGACGGCAACTCGGAGGAATCTCGAGTTGCCGCCGTAGCACCGCGAGGGTGCTAGGGGAGGTGTTTCCTCCCCAGGGACGTACTCAGGCATCAGGCAGAGGGCACCGGTGCGTTCCTATGGAGATCCCGGAGCCCCTCTAAATGCACTGAGGATACAATGGGGGTTTTAGTGGTTAGAAATACCACATAACCCTGTCTCTCCCAGGAGGCAGGGTATCTTCGAAGATTTCCGGATAACAAAAAAGGTTAGGTTAGGTTAGGTTTTTAATATATTTACTCTGACATCGTCAAGGCCCTTTTTTAATATTTAATAATTTAGCCTCTTCTTTAATAAATGAGTATTCGAGTTAAAATGGAGATTTAAATCCTGGTCCAGA
>JAGSMU010000440.1:0-27966 GCA_029286865.1 Teinopalpus imperialis
GGATCGGGTAAAGATCTCCGCCAGTCGCAGTAGCGGCTGCGCTGGCGGATAAAGGCGCATGGAAGGCGCTGGTCTCCTTCTGTGAAGCCGTCATGGTACAGAAGGAGACCGCCGAGCGTGATCGGGAGAGGGCCGATCCCGCTCGAGACGGCGACGCCGGGCGGTGGCAACGTACGCTCCGGCCCGTCAGCCCTTTAGTCCCGGGCATAAGAATAGGCTAAGGTACCCCTGCCTGTCGTACAAGGCGACTAAAAGGGGACTTCGCCCGCGGCGATCGGGTAATTCTGACCACCCGGGAAGCGGACTGAGCGACGGCAACTCGGAGGAATCTCGAGTTGCCGCCGTAGCACCGCGAGGGTGCTAGGGGAGGTGTTTCCTCCCCAGGGACGTACTCAGGCATCAGGCAGAGGGCACCGGTGCGTTCCTATGGAGATCCCGGAGCCCCTCTAAATGCACTGAGGATACAATGGGGGTTTTAGTGGTTAGAAATACCACATAACCCTGTCTCTCCCAGGAGGCAGGGTATCTTCGAAGATTTCCGGATAACAAAAAAGGTTAGGTTAGGTTAGGTTTTTAATATATTTACTCTGACATCGTCAAGGCCCTTTTTTAATATTTAATAATTTAGCCTCTTCTTTAATAAATGAGTATTCGAGTTAAAATGGAGATTTAAAAAAAATGACAATTTTATTCATGCTGTGGACAGAACGCATCAAACGACACAACGCTTATTTATTGGCCAGCTTTCCCCCGTTTTTTAAATTTATGAATTTTGTAATTATATTACTAAACTCAATAAATTTATTTCTTCCTTTGCTGGCCATTATCAGGCTAAGGTTCTCCTCCACCAATGCTGTGCCCAATTCTTGCTCAATATTATACCTATCGTAGTTCGGCGGTAATTTAAAATACAGACTGTCTCTACCTTCATCACATACACACTGACAGCTCGGCGCACTTGAATTTCTTCAAATACGAGGAAAACCCACCGTGCCCAGTGATGAATTGCGTCGTGTGATGCGTTATGTCCATGTTCCTCACTATATTGTACGCAGCAGCAGCGCTCGGGAAAAAGAGCTTCGTGCCACTCGCGGTTTTTCCCGACACATACCTCTCCTCCCATTCGTCGATCGTCTCCTTTCGAGCTCCGCTTGACGGATGAGACGGGACACAGGTCGTAGTCGGGTTTCTTCTTCGACCCCAAAGCGGCCTCTTTTGCCAGCTGGTCAACCCTCTCGTTCCTCCTCATCCCCGAATGTAAAGTGATCCAAAACAGGGAGACTTCCCTGTTTGGAGTCGTTTCTCGAAGGACACATCTTGAGTGTTCGGCGAGGGATGTGGTGAGCCCATGGTTACGCCCGAGTGCCGGACTGAGCTCGCCGCCAGCATCCGACGGATCTCCCGTTCCTCGTTAGCCCTCGCATACCGCTCGGTTCAGGGCCAGAAGTTCGGCCTGGTATACGGTACAGTAGGCTGATTAAAGCAAGCTTGACGGTTTTGTCTCGGCCTCACCTCCCAAAAGAGAGCGCGGCCCCGACTCGACCGTCAATCTTGCTGCCGTCTGTATAAATGCGCAGAATATATGATTCTGTCGAATTTATATACCGCTCTTCGTTTACCATTTCGAACCTCAGTCCCGTCTGCCTTACGGGATGCGGGGCCCCAGGCTGGAGCCGGCCGCCCACCTCCCTGTCCTTCAGTATTGGGTGGTCCGCACCCTTCTTGATTTCATATAGGGGCCACTTTGGCCTCTGGACAGTTAGGTTAAGAGTTAGGTTAGGTTAGGTTAGGTTAGGTTAGGTTAGGTTCCCCGACCCCCGAAGGGTTCTCGCTTTGTCGTAGCGGGGGGAAGCGAAGTAACTTCGTGGCTTGGTCACCCACGGTGACTAAGAAGGAACCCAATGGCCGGCCTAAGGCGCTCCTGAGGCCGGCCGGTGGCCGCTCAGGTGAGCTCCGTATGAGCTAACCTCGGATGCGTGTCGATTGGACTGCTTAGGGCGGATGTGGCGGAGCGAACCGTCTTCCCCGCCTCAGTAGCCGAGGCGGAGTCGCGGGAAGGAAGGTATCGGTGTTTCGTTGCCGCTCTCCTATCCTCCGCATTTGACTCAAGCGGGGTCGCACCACATGATGCGGCTGAGGTGGGGCCGCGGGGAAGAGGAGTGTCGGTGTTTCGTTGCCGCTCTCCTGTCCTCCACTTGTGAACATCGATCGGCGGTGGAGCCGCAGACAGATCCACCGCAGGGGGCTGGGTTAGCTTAACCTGGCTGGCTCTGAAGTGAACTCGGGGAGTCCGTTTCCCACACCTACAGAAGAGGCCGAGGATGGAAGGCGCGTCCGTGTTCAGCGCGCCTTGCGAAATGAGGGGAGTGAAGGATCACTCCCCGAAGGAGGGCCGGCTTGCCGGCCAGCGCAAACGGGGTCGCGGAGGTGATAAAGCGTTCCCGTGGCCCCGCCATACGCGACGAAGGTGGAGCACCCATGGGGTTTTAGTCGGTGCGATTGAAGCATAGCCCACCACTTGCCCCCGCAGAAGTGGGTATCGTAGGCATTTCCCCATGTTAAAAAAAAAAAAGGTTCCCCAGGGTTCCGCTTTGTCGTAGCGGGGGCTTAGTAACCGTGGTGTGGGTTAACCACGGTAGAGCTAAGAAGGGCTAGTATAAGCCGGCCTAAGAGCGCTCTAAGAGCCGGCCCGAGGAGGCCATCCGGGCGGGCTGGGCGCTGGAGCCCACCCTGGATGCATTAATCGGTGGGCTGCGGGAGTGCGGATGGACAGGTAGGGCCGTCTTACGCACCATCCGCAGCCGAGGCGAAGTCCGGGGGAATGGGGTGGCGGTGCGAGGACTGTTAGCAGCGGTACGCGCGTGATCGCCCCCACCCTCCGCATGGGGCGGTCGCGGAGGGAAGATAGTGTATCGCCACCATCCTCCGCTGACTCAAGCGGGGTTGCACCACTGATGCGGCCGTGGTGGGGCCGCGGGTTTCGAATGGAGTGCTGGTTGATCCTGCGCTCTCCCTGTCCTCCGCGGCCGAACATTGGTCGGCAGCGGAACCTAATACCAGATCCGCCGCAGGGGGCTGGGGCTTTCCTGGCCCCATGGCCTCTGGGGGCGGACTCAGGAGTCCGCTTCCTACCTACAGAAGGAGGCCGGGTTGGAGGGCGCGTCCATGTTCCGGCGCGCCCTGCCAGAGGGTGGAGAGGAGATGTCCTCCCGGAGAAGAGGCCGCCTGGTCGGCCGGCGCAGGCAAGGGTCGCGGATGTGTGCGAAAGCGTTCCGTGACCCCGCCGCCGCATGACTGATGGAGGAACACCATAAGGGTTTGATCGGTGCGAGTCCGGCCGCCAACCACCCTTGCCCCGCGTGGGTATCGTAGGCATTTCCCCATGGTTTTGTAAACCCGGGGCCCTTGCATGTATTACCCTGACATGACTCAGGGACTTTTTGTTCATTTCTAACATTATCCACTTACACTATTTTTAGTCAGTCTTATCTCTGTATACATCGTATTCTATATATATATTTCTAATTTGGTTACTATGTAGTATATATAACTAAATATTCACACTGTACCCAACATACTCATACATTCATTTTGTTTTATTTTTGTCATAGCTTTCATCGCCACACGCTTGCAGAAATGCGAATTTTGGCTAAAATCTCTGCTACTGTTAAGGACTGGCAAGTTATTTATTGTTACTTTACCCCAAACCTGTGTGGCTCTCAGCATTATTGCCTCTCCCCTGCGTTGACAGGACCTCCGTTATGAGGTGCAAGATATCCTCATGATGGTGTCGTCACAGACACACGACGAATCTCTTTACCTGGAAGCGGTTCAGAGTATTCGGAGAAACCGCGGCGGCCCGTGAACACCTGCTGAACAGAGCGTCCATCTCCAGGTTTTTAATTACGCTGAAGGCTTCTGGCGCGTCCGGGAAGAAGGCTTTGGTGACGGAAGCCGTGTCACCTCGATACCTCCTGTTCCATTCATCAACCGACTCCGGCGGTTGTCGCTTAACGACGAACGAGACAGGGCATCAGAATCGTAGTCAGGAGATCTTGGTCTTAATTGCAGCCTCCTTTGCAAGTTCGTCCGCCCTCTCGTTCCCCTCCAAACCTGCGTGGGCTTTCACCCATGTTAGGGGAGATGTTCTTCCCACGTCCCGCAATGTACAGATGTTTTGTCGTGCTTTCACTACTTGAGGGGATGCAGAATCCGGTTAATAACCGTTTGGAGGGCGGACCTGGAGTCGCAATAGACCCTGAAGTTCCGTGCAGAGTGCCGTAGTGCCCACTCGGTGGCTTCACTGATTGCCAGCAATTCCGCCTGGTAGACGGTGCAGTAATCACCCAGCTTGAGTTTTCGGGTACTCTCGGCCGTGCCTATCCAAATGGATAGTGCCGCTCCGACTTTCCCCTCGATTTTACTACCGTCGGTGTAAATTCGGACGGTAGCCTCGTCTTGCGTAGGCAAATCCACACCGTCCCCATGCAGGTGAAGTCCAGCTCCAGCCTTCGGCAGGATGTGGCATCTCGGCGTAGGGAGTCCTAGTCTCCATATCCTGTCCCCTACCACTCGCCGCGATATGCCTCTCTTTACTTGGTAAAGAGGGGCTGCTCTGATCGCCCATATCCAGGAAGCAATCCGGCTAGCAGAGCTGAATGCGAGGAGACGGTCTATACGATTTCTGATCTTCTGGACAAACCCTCTCTGCACGGAGTCCAGCTGCTTTCTGGCAGACCTTTTTAGTGTCGCCGACGCCCATGCGCCCGCAGCGTACATGATCGTCGGCTCCACCACCGCCGTATAAATGGTTCTAACCACCTCGGGGTTCAATCCCCATTGGACCTTAGCGGCCCTCGACAGTTGGACGTACAGACTCTGCGCCTTCCGACACACATTTGCAATGTGCGCGTTGAACGTGAGTCCGTCGTCCACTGTGAGGCCGAGTATCTTGATGTTCTTGGAGAGCTCGATCCTCACACCGCCCATGGTCAGGAGTGGTGGAGTCAAACTTCAGCTTCCTCGTCACTACCATAGCCTTAGTTTTGTGTGCTGCGAAGTTTAGCTTATTTGCGACCCCCACCCCGAACATAATCGAGTACCGGTTCGGCTCTCCGTTTACCTAGTGCATTGTCCCCAGATAATCAAAACCACGTCATCAGCAAAGGCCTGACAGTATACCCCCTCTGCCCCAATTCTTTAGAAGAGGATTAAGCAGCAGGTTCCACAGCGTAGGACCCCCAATGGATCCTTGCACGCACCCCTTTGTCGTACGCTTGACCCATTCCGCACCGGCGAACCCGACGCGCACTGATCGATCGCTAAGATAGCTGTCAATTAGGCGCCTCAGGTCCACCGGGCATCCGGTCTCCGCCAGTCTGAGTCTGATCGCGGGCCACCGCGCATTGTATCGAATGCTCCCTCTATGTCCAGCGACACCAAAACAATGACTTTTCTCACGAAGCCGATCATTTAGGTGTCCCATCATGGCACAGAGGGAGTCTTCGGTACTACGTTGCGGCATGAAGCCGTACTGGCTGTCACTGATCTGGGGCACTATGTGCCACCTGATTCTCTGGACAACCATCTTTTCGCAGATCTTACCCAGTACCGGCAAGAGACCTATGGGTCTGTAGGACTTAGGGTCCGCGTATGTGTCCTTTCCCGGCTTCCGTATGACTACTACCACAGCTTCCTTCCACCTTGCAGGAAGTAAGAAAGACTTAGGCACTTGTTCATAAGTGCGAGGAACAGTCAGGGTCCAGTGTGATTGCCGTACAGCAGATGTCGGAGGTAAGGCCGTCCATTCCAGGCGCCTTTTTTGGATTGAACGACGACGCGGCCCACAGCAGTTCGCTCTTGGTGAATGGTGGGTTGCATGAGTCATCACGCAGCCCCTCATTTATTGTATCTGCAATTTCTCTTGCTTGCTTGTGTTCCACGTCGTCGTTGGCGGGATTATCCTCTGGATAGAACGTATCCGCCAGCAATTTGGCCGACTCCTGCCCTCCCAGTACTACTCCATTTCGTACCAGAGGAACGTCCTCTTGTCTCACCGCTGTACGTCTAATCACCCGGTATATACCGTCCCACATCGACTCCTATCTTGCTGGCCGCAGAAGGCCTTCCAGCTGGCGGTTTGCGCTTTCTTTTACTTCAAAATAGTTTTCCTTGGCCTCAAAGGTACTGCTCGACAACCCACTCTCGGCGGATCGGTGCAGCGCAAGAGATTCTGCGCTTTTTCCGCAGGACCTCTTTTTGAGGTTAGTGAGTTCCACCGTCCACCAGGGCAATCCACCGCAAATTGCTTACTGCTGACTTTTTAAGTGTTTTCACACGTTTCCTGTATGGTGCTTGTTAGTTTTGTTACTATTTGTTCCAAATCTTCTGTATTTTTTAATTTCTTCTATTTTGGTTATATTTATTTCGTTGTTTTGCCACAATTGGGCGAGTTCCTTACGGAACTCGCTCGAATTTGCTTTTCTGGTATTGTATTTTCTTGTCGTGTTCTTTAATTCTATGGTTCTATTGTTGTGTATATTAATTTCAAATAGGATGGCCCTGTGGTCGGAGTTTGTCACTCCATCTTCCAGGCGCCAGCCATCGATCCCTAGAAGGGTCGCCGAGCAAGCTGTCACGTCCACATAGCTGGTAAATCTTCTGCCACCCTGATGGTGTCGAAAGTGGGCTCGGTTCCCCTGTTAGTGGAATTGGAGCTCAAGCTCGTCGAGCATTAAAGCCACCTCTGTTCCTCTCTTGTCCGTCTTTCGACTTCCCACCAAGAGTTCCATGCGTTCACATCCCTACCCAATATCACGTCTCTGGTGCCCATACCTACTACCGCGGCCGTGATGTCGTTAAGATGGGGGCGATAGGCTTATCACCCTCAAGGTATACGGAGACTACCCCGACCTCCCAGACCCCAATCCTCAGCAGCAGCTGCGATATTCTCAGTTGTCAAGTCGGGACACTAAGGTGATCTGGATAGCTCCATCGAACACTACAATGGCGGCTTTGATAACCCGCTCGGAGTTAAGGGCTCCTCGCGCATTGTATTGTCCGTACTCCTCGATATTGTTTCATCTCCCTATCCTCCCGATATAAGGCTCTTGCACCATTGCCAAGGTCAACTTGCGAGTGACCGCCTCGGTCATGAGCTCTGCTGTCGCAGTTTCGCTCTGCATGTTGACTTGGATGACGCGATATTGGTGGCCACGATCGCTGTGTACAGTAGGGACGCCCTTAGCAGTAGGCTATGGTGGACCTCGCTAGTGTCTCCATTTCCTTCTGACAGGGCAGTCGAACTGAATGCATTGTGGTTTCTCCTGTCAGTCCTGCCTTCGAGCAGTTACAGCACGATGGTATCTCTCCAGAGAGCATTCCAGTGCACTGCTCTGAGGTGTGGACCTCCGCAGTGACTGCACATCTGTCGTCTCCGTGCGCCACCCGCTTGCTGTGTCCATACCCCAGGCATCGTGAGCACTGTATGAGCGGTGATTGATCCTCCACTCTTACTCTGGAGATCTACATGTACAATACCCACTTGAGTAAGACTGGTCCATATCGGCGGAGAAACCCTCAAGACTACGTGCGATGTGGGAGCGGATTCCTAGTCCTCTTCCTGTATTTGACTTCCATCCTGTCATTGTCTTTTCCTATATCTTTCAAGAGATGCCTGTTTTGCACCTTTAACGCTCTTATAATTTCCTCATCACTGTTGTATTGCATCACGTCACGTAATATGATTAATGGATCTTTATTTTTGATTTCCTCGACTTTAGGTTAGGTTAGGTTAGAGTTAGGTTAGGTTAGGTTAGAGTTAGGTTAGGTTAGGTTAGGTTAAGGTTAGGTTAGGTTAGGTTAGGTTAGGTTGGGTTAGGTTAGGTTAGGTTAGGTTAGGTTAGGTTAGGTTAGGTTAGGTTGAGTTAGGTTAGGTTAGGTTAGGTTAAGGTTAGGTTCCCCAGAAGGGTTCTCGCTTTGTCGTAGCGGGGGCTTAGTAACCATTGGCAGTCACCCACGGTGAAGCTAAGAGGAACCCAAATGGCCGGCCTAAGGCGCTCGTAGCCGGCCCGAACCGCTCCAGGTGGGCTCGTAACGAGCTCGCCTCCCGGAAGCGTGTCGGTGGGCTGCTGGGGCGGAAGTGGCGGAGCGAGGGCCACTTCCCCGCCGCGCATCAGTAACCGAAGGCAGGTCGCGGAGGAGAGGAGTGTCGGTGTTGCGTTGCCGCTCTCCTATCCTCCGCGACTCAAGCGGGGTCGCACCGCATGATGCGGCTGTGGTGGGGCCGCGGGGAAGAGGAGTGCCGGTGTTTCGTTGCCGCTCTCCCTGTCCTCCGCGGCCGAACATCGGTCGGCGGTGGAGCCGCAGACCAGATCCGCCGCAGGGGCTGGGGCTGGCCAGTGCTTTCCTTGGCTCTGGCTCTGGGGCACCTCAGGGGAGTCCGTTTCCACCTACAGAGGAGGCCGAGATGGAAGGCGCGTCCGTGTTCCGGCGCGCCTTGCAGGAGAGGGGCGGAGAGGGGGATGTCCTCCCCCCGAAGGAGGAACCGGCTTGCCGGCCAGCGCAGGCGGGGTCGCGGAGGTGTGCGATAGCGTTCCCGTGGCCCCGCTATACATGACGAAGGTGGAACACCATGGGGTTTTAGTCGGTGCGAGTCCGACATAACTCCATCCCGGCCTCCGCAGGGGTGGGTATGCGTAGGCATTTCCCATGTAAAAAGGTTAGGTTAGGCTAGGTTAGGTTAGGCTAGGTTAGGCTAGGTTAGGTTAGGTTAGGTTTTTTTTTTTTTATTTAGTGACCCCATTTTTTGGGAGTCTGGCATGTTGGTTCCCCTGACATGTGAACTCAGGGACTTTATTGCGCTTTTTACAATTATTATCTATGTGCTTAATTTTTACTTTAAAAAAAAATATACGTTGCGTCATTATTGCGTGTAATATTTACAATTAGAAATATCCATTTGACCTTAATATCTACGTACTTATCATTCATATATCAATGTCTTATCTACTTTGTTTCTACAGTTATATTCCTTAAACTTATATTTTGTAGCATTTTTTTTTTTTTTAAATACCTTATATGTATATTATTATAACTACATAAAATAAATAAACATAATTACTAAAACATACATAGTAAATCTGACTATTTTATTGTACATATTTATTTATTCTTATTTATAACTTTCTTTTGCTATATATTTACAGTAACTTATAAACTTATTCTAGATTCCTTACAACTTATAATTTCGTGTATATTGTTTTGTTATTTCTACTTGTAGCTGTATTTCTAAATCATTTCTTTCCCTGCAGTATATTGGACATTCTGTGATAAGGTGGATTACACTTTCCACCTTGTCATCGCCTGAGCACTTACGCAGAACTCTCCTTGCATTTGAACCTGTGCAGGTTAGGTTAGGTTAGGTTAAGGTTAGGTTAGGTTAGGTTAGGTTAGGTTAGGTTAGGTTAGGTTAGGTTAGGTTAAGGTTAGGTTAGGTTAAGGTTAGGTTAAGGTTAGGTTAGAGTTAGGTTAGGTTAGAGTTAGGTTAGGTTAGGTTAGGTTAGGTTAGGTTAGGTTAGGTTAGGTTAGGTTAGGTTGGGTTAGGTTAGGTTAGGTTAGGTTAGAGTTAGGTTAGGTTAGGTTTTTTACTATTAATGACCGGTACGCGAGTCTGGCATGTTTGTTCCCCTGACATGTGAACTCAGGGACTTTATTGCGCTTTTTACAATTATTATCTATGTGCTTAATTTTTACTTTAAAAAAATATACGTTGCGTCATTATTGCGTGTAATATTTACAATTAGAAATATCCATTTGACCTTAATATCTACGTACTTATCATTCATATATCTATGTCTTATCTACTTTGTTTCTACAGTTATTCCTGAAGCATATTTTTGTAGCATTTTTTTTTTTTTTTTTTTTTTTTTTTTTTTTTTTTAAATACCTTATATGTATATTGTATAACTACATAAAATAAATAAACATAGTACTAAAAACATACATAGTAAATCTGACTATTTTATTGTACATATTTATTTATTCTTATTTATAACTTTCTTTGCTATATATTTACAGTAACTTATAAACTTATTCCTAGATTCCTTACAACTTATAATTTCGTGTATATTGTTTTGTTATTTCTAGCAGCTGTGTTTAAATCGAACAACACCGACATATTGGACATTCTGTGATAAGGTGGATTACACTTTCCACCTTGTCATCGCCACAGGCGCACGCAGGGCTCTCCTTGCATTTGAACCTGTGCAGGTTAGGTTAGGTTAGGTTAGGTTAGGTTAGGTTAGGTTAGGTTAGGTTAGGTTAGGTTAGGTTAGGTTAGGTTGGGTTAGGTTAGAGTTAGGTTAGGTTAGGTTAGGTTGGGTTAGGTTAGGTTAAGGTTAGGTTAGGTTAGGTTAAGGTTAGGTTAGGCTAGGTTAGGTTAGGTTAGGTTAAGGTTAGGTTAGGATTAGGTTAGGTTAGGTTGGGTTAGGTTAGGTTGGGTTAGGTTTTTTTTTTTTTTTATTTAGTGACCCCATTTCTGGGGTCTCATGTATATTCCCCTGACATGTGTCGTCAGGGACTTTAATGCTTTTTATTATTTTATATATGTCAAACTTAATATTTACATATCAACTTTTAAAAATAAGGATTTCTTCTTCATTGCGCTTTATAAATTACAATTTCTATCTTTCCTTAATACCTATGTACTTATTATACATCTATATGTAATTTTCGTTATCACTATAGTTAAAATATAAACTTATATTTTCTATTCTTTTATTTTTTTTTTTTTTTTTTTTTTTTTCTTATTATTAATATTATATATAAGTGTATATGTATGTATAACTTAACTATTATTAATTATTTATTCTTATTTATTACTTTGCTGGCTATATATTTACAAAAACTAATAAACTTATCCCTAGATTCCTTATTTCTAATAATTTCGTGTATATTATTTTTGCTTATTTTTATTTCTAATTCTATCTCCATATCCATTCTCTCTCTGCTGTACATGGCACATTCTGTGATAAGGTGTATCACACTTTCCACCTTATCGTCGCCACAGGCGCACGCAGGGCTCTCCTTGCATTTGAATTTATGCAAATACTCGGAAAACCCGCCGTGCCCTGTCAACACCTTCGTCAGTACACCGGTGGGTTCAATCTCTCTCACAATCATATATGCATTAGCCGCGTGCGGCAGGAAGATCTTAGTTGTTGAGGCTGTTTGGCTTGTCTCGTATCTTCGGTTCCATTCCTCAAGCGACCTCTCACGGATCTGTCGTTTGACAAATGAAACCGGGAAGAGGTCATAGTTGGGCTTTGTTTTTAATTTGTTTGCTGCCTCTTTTGCCAATTTATCAGCTCTTTCGTTGCCTTCCAATCCGGCATGCGCCTTGATCCAAAACAAGGATATATCCTTATTCTGAAGTTTGGCGGCCTTTATGTTTTACGCGATTATTTTGGCAAGATGGTGTGTGGATGCGTTATTTATGACCGTCTCCAGTGCAGATCTCGAGTCGCTGCATATGCCAAAACTAGTTTCCTGGCGTGTCAGGATGATCTTAGTGGCTGTACATATGGCCAGAAGTTCAGCCTGGTATACCGTGAAATTACGGTGACAGTTTCAACTTGATGGCTTTGATCTCAGCTTCGTTGTTCCATAGGGACAGCGCTGCTCCGGCTCACCGTCAATTTTACTGCCATCCGTATATATTCTGATTGTTTGGTTGTTTTGGCAATCGACTTGGTCTTAATAGCGGTTTATCAAAACATGAACCTCAAACTCATATGTTCAGCCGGATGGGGAGTTTTGTCATATGCAACCACTCGTTCTGCTTCTCTATCCCCAGTTCTGCCCAGTGTACTCCCTTCTTGACCTCATAGAGAGTTGCCGCCTCCCTAATTCCGGATGTCGAGTGGAAGCAGTCCAGACAGTACCAGGGCTGCATTTAAGGAGACAGTTTTATATGCCCTTATTAATTTTGTGCGAAACCCTCTGGACATTGTTCAGCTGCTTTGCAACCCTATTTTTCTCGTAGCCGGTGCCCATACACTGGAGGCATACAAAATACCGGCTCCACGGTCGCGGTGTATATAAGTCGGATGACTTCCGGGTGGAGGCCCCAGCTAATTCTGGCTGCTCGAGAAAGCTGCCCGCATATATTGATAGCTTTCTTACTCACCTCCACTACGTGTCTATTGAAGGTGAGTTTGCTATCGATGTGGAGGCCAAGGATTTTGATGTCATCAGACATGCCAATGTCAACCCCACCCATCCTCAGTCTTGGAACATCATATTTCAGCTTTCGGGTGACTACCATGGCTTTGGTCTTTGACGGACCAAAGTTCAGCTTATTCTTGATGCCCCAATCCCGAACATAAGCGAGGGCAGCATTGGCCTGTCGTTCTATTTCCTGCGCCGAGTTCCCATCGAATACCAGGACAACGTCATCCGCAAACGCTTGGCAATAGTCGCCACGACGTTCAAGTCCCTGTATTAGAGGGTCAAGGAGCAGGTTCCATAAAATGGGGCCACCGATAGATCCCTGCACACAGCCTTTCGTGGCATTTTTCGTATACTCAGCTCCTCCATATCTGACAGTGACTTTTCTGTTGTGTAAGTAACTGTCAAGAATCCTCCTGATGTTAATTGGGCACTTTACCTGTGCCAATCGGACTCTGATCGCAGGCCACCATGCGTTGTCAAAGGCTCCCTCTATGTCCAGGGATACCATTGTGACAATCTTTTTCGCTTCGATCTTTTGGCGTATATGGTTCACTAGAGCATAGAGGGAGTCCTCAATAGTCTTTTGGGGCATGAATCCGTATTGGCGGGAACTGATCGCTGGGAGGATATGCCACTTCAGCCTTCCCACAATCAGCTTCTCCAGTATCTTTCCATCACTGGCAGCAATCCTATTGGCCGGTAGGCTTTGGGGTTAGCGTAGTTTTCCTTCCCAGGCTTACGCAGTGCTACTACAGTCGCTTCTTTCCAAAGAGTCGGAAAGTACTCCAGCTCTAGGCATTTGTTGACAAGTGATAGGAAAACTCTGGATCACTAGATATGGCATGACTGCAGATATCGGCAGTGAAACCATCAGCACCCGGGGCCTTCTTTGGGTTAAACGACTCTGTAGCAGTTCGAAGCTCCTGCATAGTGAACGGAGGGTCGCAACTCCCATCGAGTTCTCTGACGTTGACGAGCTCAGCTTCCACTCTTATCCGTCGATGGTCGGGTGTATCTTCTTCCGTTAAATCATCCGGGTAGAAGGCCTCTCTGTCAATTGCTGCTGAGTCCCCTAGGTCAAAAGTTCTTCCATCTTTTTCCAGCGGCAAATCCTCTTGTCGTTTGGCGGTCCTACTCATCACTCTATAGATTCCTTCCCATACTCCCTCCTTATCCTGTTTCCCACAGAACCCTTTCCAGCTTTCGATTTGCGCTTTTTTAACCTCCTTCTCATAATTTTCTTTTATTTGCAGGTACTCTTCTACGACTTTCGGTCGCCGAACCGGGGCTGCACAGCGGATTCGTCGCTTCTTGGTGAGGACCTCTTTCTTCATCAAGTAGAGCTCCCTGGACATCCATGGCAAGGTAAGTTTTGATTTGGATTTCTTTTTCGGTAGGGTATCCTCACATACCTTTTTGATAATACGAGTATACCCCTCCGTCAAAGAATCCAAATCCTTTGCATTTCTAACTTTTCCCAGATTTTCCTTATTTATGGCATTTTCCTCCTTCAGTTGGTCTAGCTTCTCATGAAATTGAATCCAATTAGCCCTTTTGGTGCCATAAATTCGTGTCGTTCTTTGTGTGCTCATACCTTTTGCTTTAATAAGCCTGATGTTAAAGGTCAGTGTGTTGTGGTCGGAACTTGTGATAGTTTCGTCCACTGTCCAGTCCTCTACCAAGTTGAGCATCTCATGAGAACAGGCTGTGACATCAATAAAGCTGGAGAAACGTTTGTTGCCTCTGATGGTATCGAATGTGGGGATATCTCCCTCATTGAGCACATACAACCCCATTTCGTCTATGGTTCCAAACATTTCTTCACCTCTCTGATCTAAAATATTGCCGCCCCACCATGTATTCTTGGCATTTGCGTCGCCTCCTAATAAAAACAATTTTGGCTGTAACTCCTTTTGTATATTCTTCAACTGCTCCAGGTATGGCTCTATGGGTTGTTCTGGCTCAAAGTAGTATGAAACCACAGCGATTTCCCAGGCACGAGTTCGGATCCCCACCACCACGATGTTATTTGTGGTGAGTTTGAGAATTGTCTTATCTCCAAGTTATCGTCATAGACGGCAATAGCCTGTGACAGCCCTTCTCCCTGGCTCGTACTCTGGAAGATCCTCACCCCTTTGTAGCTTTTCATACACTTTGAGTTGCCCACATAAGGCTCCTGGAGCAGTGCAAAGGCCACTTTCCTGCTATCAGCTTCTATCATTAGTTCTGCTGTGGCTAATTCCTTTCGTTGGAGGTTGGCCTGGAATACTTGGTAGGGCCTCTGACCGTGTGTGATGGTTACGTTGGATGCGCTTTGGTCCCTAGAGACGCCCTTAGCAATAAGCTGTGGTGGTGCGGGCCATTGCATCCCACTTACGCCTGATAGGACACTCCTGATTAAATGCGTTGTGGTTCGCCACAGTTATTTTTGCCCGGGTGCAGTTGCAACATGTTGGTGCTTTACCAGCAAGTCGCTCCTCGCATTCACACTTACTTGTGAGCTCCTCCGCAGTAACTGCATTTTCAACAGTATCCTTTGCAGAGGCTTCGGCTGTGTCCGTATCCCAGGCACAGTGAGCACTGTATCAACGGCGACTGGTCTTCAACCCGCACACGTTGCAGATCTATGTGTGCTCGACCCGCCGTGGGCGCACCATACTGCTGGGGAGACTTGCAACACGATGTGTAGTATGCGGATTTCTCGTTTTCCGTCTGTACCTCGCTGCAATTCTCACGTCCTGTTCTTTGATGTCTGCCAGCAAGTGACCGTTTTGTTTTTTAAGTGCTTTCACTACTTCTTCATTCGTGTGAACGGCTAGCACATCTCGCACTATAATCAGAGGATCCCTGTTCTGAGCCTCTTTGACTTGCAGATTGCTGGTCTTGACTGCATCACTAATTTTTAATAGCTCCTCTTTGCTATGGCATCCTATAACTATCTTTTGATCTCTTGCTTTGCGCAGCCTATCCACGCGCATACCGCTATTCTTAGCATCCACAGCGTCCCTTACTTTCACGAGAAGTTCTGCGCTAGTGTCTTCTTTGACATCAGATGTTATAATGATCGTGTGCATGGGCGCTCTTGTGTCTTGTTTCGGCCGTTGTTCTGCCTCAACATGAATAGGCTGTGGTATTGCACGGACGCTGAGATCATTTTTGAAGTCAGCAATAGCCTTTGTCAGTTTGGTGACTTCTGCGTATGAAAGTCCCTGTTCTCCTTCGAGGGGCCGAGGTATCCGCTTGATATCCTCAGAGAGAGTAAGGGTATGCTTTTTGCATTCTAATAACATGTCATTATGCTCTTTCATGTTTTTCATGAGGTTCTTCATTAACTCTTCCTGCGACGTCGCTTCCGTAGAAGCAGCCGATGTGACCTGCTTCTCCTTTCCTTCCGGCTCTTGTCCATCGTTAGCGCCTCCCGCTTCTTTTGCCAGTTGGTAGAGCCTCTCGATTGCTTGAGTAACCCCAGATTTTATGTCTGCCTTCAGATTGCGGGACTCTCCTAGTAAGGTCTTTGCTCTTACTAAGCAGGCCTTTGCCTCTGCTAATCTGCTGGCGTACTTGGGCTTTGATGGTGGTGATGCAGTTTTTGCGATCTCCGCCGATGTCCTGCGGCTTACGACTGAGCTATCCTGTGAGGGGCCAGCCTCCTCAGTCTGTTCCGGGGTTATCTCTGTGTTCGACTTCATTTTGTCGTTCGCCTTTTTTACAGGTGTGCGATTACTTACAAACATGTTTGTTTGTTGTCAGAGATGTGTATAATTTAAATTAAAAATAAAGATCTATCTCTATGGTAAATAATATAATTTTTTCTATTGCGACCTGTATAGAATCCACGTCAGTAGTGAGAACTGGGAGGGTGGGCGGGCAATTTTTTCCTGATTCTCTCTGTTTTCTTTACAGGTTTCGCCTGATTCAACGGTTGTGGACCGGGACTGACCGATCCAGAGCAAAATCAGCACGAAAAATGAAGAAATAAAAATTTTACAAATGCAATGAAACTACGTAATTATAAAACTGAAAATAACTGATTATAACTAGAATTGGCTAAATGCGTACAAAGGGTGTCTAACGATTAAACTAAACAAGTGCTGCAACAAAAACAAATTTGGAATGCGTGAGACCCTAATACTCAAAGATATCGGTGAATTCCTATAAAACAGGACTTCACCATTACACCTCGGTTTCACAGAAAAAGTCGATTTTTTCTTAATTCTCTCTGTTTCCTTTACAGGTTTCGCCTGATTCAACGGTTGTGGACCGGGACTGACCGATCCAGAGCAAAATCAGCACGAAAAATGAAGAAATAAAAATTTTTACAAATGCAATGAAACTACGTAATTATAAAACTGAAAATAACTGATTATAACTAGAATTGGCCTAAATGCGGCGCAAAAAGGGTGTCTAACGATTAAACTAAACAAGTGCTACAACAAAACAAATTTGGAATGCGTGAGACCTAATACTCAAAGATATCGGTGAATTCCTATAAAACAGGACTTCACCATTACACCTCGGTTTCACAGAAAAAGTCGATTTTTTCTTAATTCTCTCTGTTTCCTTTACAGGTTTCGCCTGATTCAACGGTTGTGGACCGGGACTGACCGATCAGAGCAAAATCAGCACGAAAATGAAGAAGAAATAAAAATTTTACAAATGCAATGAAACTACGTAATTATAAAACTGAAAATAACTGATTATAGCTAGAATTGGCTAAATGCGGCGCAAAGGGTGTCTAACGATTAAACTAAACAAGTGCTACAACAAAACAAATTTGGAATGCGTGAGACCTAATACTCAAAGATATCGGTGAATTCCTATAAAACAGGACTTCACCATTACACCTCGGTTTCACAGAAAAAGTCGATTTTTTCTTAATTCTCTCTGTTTCCTTTACAGGTTTCGCCTGATTCAACGGTTGTGGACCGGGACTGACCGATCAGAGCAAAATCAGCACGAAAATGAAGAAATAAAAATTTTACAAATGCAATGAAACTACGCAATTATAAAACTGAAAATAACTGATTATAACTAGAATTGGCTAAATGCGGCGCAAAGGGTGTCTAACGATTAAACTAAACAAGTGCTACAACAAAACAAATTTGGAATGCGTGAGACCTAATACTCAAAGATATCGGTGGTTAGGTTAGGTTAGGTTAGGTTAGGTTAGGTTAGGTTAGGTTAGGTTAGGTTAGGTTAGGTTAGGTTAGGTTAGGTTCCTCCCCGAAGGGTTCTCGCTTTGTCGTAGCGGGGGGGCTTAGTAACCGTGGCTTGGTCACCCACGGTGAAGCCAAGAGGAACCCAAATGGCCATTTCACAAGGCGCTCTGTGGCCGGCCCGAGGAGGCCGCTCGGGTGGGCTCGTAACGAGCTCGCCTCGGAAGCGTGTCGGTGGACTGCTGGGGGTGGAAGTGGCGGAGCGAGGCCGCCTTCCCCGCCCTCAGTAGCCGAGGCGGAGTCGCGGAGGGAGAGGAGGTTCGGTGTTGCGTTGCCGCTCTCCCTATCCTCCGCGACTCAAGCGGGGGTCGCACCGCATGATGCGGCTGTGGTGGGGCCGCGGGGGAAGAGGAGTGTTGGTGTATCGTTGCCGCTCTCCCTGTCCTCCGCGGCCGAACATCGGTTGGCGGTGGAGCCTAAGACCAGATCCGCCGCAGGGGGCTGGGTTGGTTTAGTGCTTTCCTGGCCCCCATGGCCTCTGGGAGGCGGACTCGGGGGAGTCCGTTTCCCACCTACAGAGGAGGCCGAGATGGAAGGCGCGTCCGTGTTCCGGCGCGCCTTGCAGGAGAGGGGTGGAGAGGGGATGTCCTCCCCGAAGGAGGGGCCGCTTTGCCGGCCAGCGCAGGCGGGTCGCGGAGGTGTGCGAAAGCGTTCCCGTGGCCCCGCCATACGCGACGAAGGTGGAACACCATGGGGTTTTAGTCGGTGCGAGTCCGACATAACCCACCCTTGCCCCCGCAGAAGTGGGTATGCGTAGGCATTTCCCCATGTAAAAAGGTTAGGTTAGGTTAGGTTAGGTTAGGTTAGGTTAGGTTAGGTTAGGTTAGGTTAGGTTAGGTTAGGTTAGGTTAGGTTAGGTTAGGTTAGGTTAGGTTGGGGTGCCACGTCAGAAAACCTCCTCGAGTGCCTGGTCGTTGAATTTCCCTTTGATACTACTGTATCCGGGGAAAGGCAACGCCGGAGACAGTGCACCCTGGGCACTGGTGATGACACGTTGTTGCCAGTGGCGAATGTTCTGACAGGGGGCTGTAGCTGCTCTGCGTGTCCCTCTGATAAGCGGAGGGCACTGCGGAGTGGCAGAGTTACATTTCCTCTTGATTTCCATATCCGGAGGAAAGGCAACCGAACGATGATGCGCATTGGGCACTGGTGACGATACGTCGTTCTCAGTGCCCAATGTGGACTACATTCTCCTTGATCAAAGTATCCGGGGAAAGGCAACAAAATGAGGGTGCATTGGGAACTGGTGGCGATACGTCGTTGGCAGTGCCTAATGCTCATAGTGGAGGGACGGGCTCGGTGTGCGCTTTACTGCCGCCGGGCACTCAGCAAATCGAGCGTTGTGGGAGGTTGCATTTCTCCTTGATCAAAGTATCCGGGGAAAGGCAACAAATGATGGTGGGTATTAGGAACTGGTGACGATATATCGTTTCCAGTGCCTAATGCTCATAGTGGAGGACAGGCTCGGTGTGCGCTTTACTGCCGCCGGGCATTCAACCGTTCAAAACTGGGGAGTTACGTCGGCTCTCCCAGCGCGCCGTAACCCGCTGTACTTTCGTCAAAGACCCCAGTGTTGACGATAATGGGGTACGTCGAAGTGCAGCGGAGCGGGGCTTGCCTTAATTGGCCGGCCCACGAGGAGTAAACCTCTATAAAATAATCAGACAGCGAAGTCTTGAAAACCTGTGGGTACCAGGCGACCCCCACAGTATGTAGCCTTGCCCTCGGAATGGCGTAACCCGGGGGCCGACCTTATATTTCGTCCACAATCGTGGGAACAGTTATGGAGAATACAAAACAAAACAAAAAACTAATGACGGTACTGGATAGTGATGACGAGGAGAGTGACTCTATGCAAAGCGTGGAGTCACTGGATGAGAGAAGATACGGTGCGGGAAGGAAACGTCCTTCTATGGACGAAAGTCGGACTTCTGGTCCATTGATGGGCCAAGATATGGGAAATGGTCGGGGAACGGCAAAAACATCTGCCAAACGTGGTCGAGGACGTCCCCCAACTACTGGGGAGTACGTCGGCCTTGCTTTGAGCCAAAATGGCGTTAGTGGAAGCCAGGAGAGGAGGAGAGGTTGGAGGCGGAGGCAGAGATCGCCTCATCGTCTCGTCAGCTCCGTGCCGGCAGGAAATCAACCCTGTCGGAGTCGTCGTCCAACGATGGCGATTTCGAGCCGGCATCGGAGCTGCAAAGAAGTTGAGGACAGCGTCGGCGTCATCTCCATGGTGGCCCAAAGGTCGAAGAACCTGAAGGGCATCTGGGTGAAGGCGCTGAAGGAGGCTGCAGAGAATGTAAGCGAGACCGCTAAGACTCTGCAGCGACGCTGTACCTCGGAAGAGACACGAAAACTGCAGGCGGACAACGCTCGCCTCCAAGGCAGGTATCGGAGTTGAGGAAGGAGGTGAAGCTGCCTGCGGATGCGAATGGACACGCGCCCAAGCCAAAACATCGAGGCGGGGAAGGAGGAGCTCGTGCGTTCGATCATTGACCAGGTAGGGTCAATGATCAGCGCAGATTCGCGGCGCTGGAGGATCGTCTCCTGCCCGAGAAGCGCCTTCGCCCTCCACTGGCGGCGGATAGGAGACCGGAGGCAGTGCCCAGTCCTACGTCCTGCCCTGCACCTGCCCAGGCACCGGTTGTCGCAAAACCGCCTGTCAAGGCGGCTGAGTATTAAACCGGCTGTCGCTGCAGGTGCCGCTGCCCAGAAACACCCAAAGCGGAGCGGGCTCGAGAAGCGGAGTCAGAAGACGGCAGCTGAGGCCCATCCTCTACCACCAGCACCACAGTCCACTGACGTACCGTGGACTACGGTGAGGAAGAACCTGAAAAGCAAGGGGGAAGGCGGTCAAGAGTATTGGCAAACCCGCAAAGAAGGCGGTGAAAATTGCCACTCCGAGATCCTCTGCAGTGGTGGTGACCCTAGAGCCGGAGGCTTCGGCGGCGGGCGTCACCTACATGAGGTTATTACTGAGGCGAAGGCCAAGATCAACCTGCCTCCCTCGGTATAACCGAAATGCGTTTTCCGCATCTGCCACGGGGCTCGAATGTTCGAAATCCCTGGCGCAGACAGCGACAAAAGGCGGACGCCCTCGCTAAAAAACTGAGCGAAGTGCTAGCAGCGGCGGGCAAGCGAGTGCGGGTATCAGACCGGCGAAGACTGCTGAGATCAAGGTCTCCGGTCTGGATGACTCTGCCACAGCAGAGGAAGTAGTGGCAGCTGTGACAAAGGCTGGCGGCTGTCCCAAGGAAGCTGTGAAGTGCAGCGAGATCCTGCGGTATCCGCAGGCGCGGATGGCCTGGGTCCCGATGCCGTGGCTGCCTGCCAAAGGTGGCAACCGACGGGCGCCTTATGGTATCCTGGGTGGCGTCCGCGGTCAAGCTGGTGGAGCCCTCACCTCTGAGGTGCTTCCGATGCCTTGAAGCGGGCCATGTGAAGGGCTCAGTGCGGCGCCGCAGTCGACCGGGGCTACCGCCGCTGTGGTCAGCCTGGCCACAAAGCGGCGCAGTGCTCCGCTGCTGCCCCGCACGTTGTGCTGTGTGCGTCGCCGCGAAGAAACCAGCGGACCACAGGATGGGAGGAAGGCCTGCTCTGCGCAGTCAAAGAGCGGGAAAAGGCCGGTCCGCCCGTTGCCACCTCGGCAACCGACCAGCCAGCCGATGGAGGAGGAACCGTCCCACGACCCCGGGACCCCTCCACAGCCGCCGCAGAGGGTATGAGGAGAGCGTAGGCATACTCAATTCCCCTTACGACTCGAGTGATGGACTCGGGAAGTCTGTCGCTCGTATGAGTCAGCGATGTGAGAGCGCGCCCGGTGTTCCCGCGCGCTCTCAACACGAAGTCAAATCTGCCGAGGCCACACAACTGGCCGCCACCAGCTGTGCACGCGGAAGAATGCTCACAGCGTACCCGCATGCACAGCACTGGGTGGAGCGATGGAACACCGTGGGGTTTTAGTCGGTGCGGAGTCCGACTGACGCCTCGTCCCGCTTGAGGCGGGTATGCGTGAAACATTTCCCACGAAAAAGGATTAGGGTTGGGTTGGGTTAGGTTAGGTTGGGTTGGGTTAGGTTAGGTTAGGTTAGGTTGGGTTAGGTTGGGATTGGGTTAGGTTGGGTTAGGTTGGGTTAGGTTGGAGTTGGGTTGGAGTTGGGTTGGAGTTGGGTTAGGTTGGGTTAGGTTAGGTTAGGTTAGGTTAGGTGGGTTAGGTTAGGTTAGGTTAGGTTGGGTTGGGTTGGGTTAGGTTAGGTTGGGTTAGGTTAGGTTGGGTTAGGTTAGGTTGAGTTGGGTTGGGATTGGGATTGGGTTAGGTTAGGTTAGGTTAGGTTAGGTTGAGTTAGGTTAAGGTTGGAGTTGGGTTGGGTTGGGTTAGGTTGAGTTGGGTTAGGTTGGGTTAGGTTAGGTTGGGTTGGGTTAGGTTAGGTTAGGTTAGGTTAGGTTGGGATTAGGTTAGGTTAGGTTAGGTTAGGTTAGGTTAGGTTAGGTTAGGTTAGGTTAGGTTAGGTTAGGTTAGGTTAGGTTAGGTTAGGTTAGGTTAGGTTAGGTTAGGTTAGGTTAGGTTAGGTTAGGTTAGGTTAGGTTAGGTTAGGTTAGGTTAGGTTAGGTTAGGTTTTTTTTTTTTTTTTTCTTAATCTTATGTTTAATCATATTGGAACAATTTTAATTCTTATTGGATAATATGTTTATATGTGAGATTAACTGTTTGTTTCGCTTACTTGGGGAGTATGTTTCCTGGCAGAACGCTATTTGATACGTTTCTGCCTAGGTTACTATATCCCATACTCTATTCCCTCCCGAGGATTTTACTTTCCCCGATGACCGTTTGCTGACTAATTTATACACGTATATAATAAAAGTTGGCTTTACAGTATTTACATAAAAATCATATCTTAACTATTGATTCTTTGAGACGTAGGGTGTACAACTGCTAATGGATACAGGTTGTACTACCTAGTCTCATATATCGCTCCATACAAGAAGTACTGTACAGTTAAGAATTAATTATTGAATATTCTAGTATATATATATATATAAGTGTGTCCCGAATAAAGAAAATGATTTATCGCTAAACTGAGGAATACGACTTCTATTGAAGCCGCATTTCCCGGAGGCTCGAGTCTCGAGACGCTCGACTAAATGTTCTTATTACTAACACAGAACACTTAAATATTAATTACATTTACAAATATTAAATCAAATGTTTTAACCTATTCTTACACTATAATTTTACATAGAATGAATAATTTTACATGAAAGATGCTTACGCTTAACGAATAATATAAAACAATACTCCTTATACTAAAATAAACGCACACGTGCAAGCGCTTCGCCGTGGCTAAAATAGACCCGACGCGACAAGGCCACGCTTTCTCCGCCGCCGGCGCACGCTCAGGGAGCGAAGGCGCGGCGCGAAGGCACCGAATGCGCTGTCGTTCGTATAGGTAAAATAGGGGCGGTATATGGTCACTACCACGCTACGGTGCTCGCTATTTGTTGCAATGAAATTCGCAGCTAGGGTTGGGCGGCGGTGCGGTGCCATATGCTTAATACTATTTGTATGATGTACGGCTAAAGAACAATTGGTATGTATACAGATGTCTGTTGTTAATTGCTAAAAACTAGAATTATCTTTAGAATTTAGAACAAGCGAAATACAGAATAATTAACACATAAATTTCTTATATAAAGCAAAGAAAAATCATTTTATATACAGGTATCTATTCTATATTAACGCTAATTTCTTAAAGTTAGATTATTGGAATTTGAAAAAGAACTACAAATATAATAACTGCGTTAATTTAAACAATTGAGCTGCGTCGCCGCATCTAAAATGTTCGCTTGAGGCACCGGTCCTTCGTGGAATGCGCGGGGAGCGGGGCCAGGCGAAGGGTGCTGTACGCGCTATCGGTTGTGAATAAGATTTAAAATAATTAGTAAGAAGCGATGAACAATTTAAACCATGCCACGGCCACTCCCGAGCGGCGATGCTCGCAGTTGAATACGCACATCGTTCTCAGCCAGGAATGTCGGTGGCATGTGCCATATCTTAAACATTAGTTTGACATAATTAAAGGTATTTACAAAGCTGGCCTACTACAATTTAATAAATGGTAAATAATATGATCGTAAAAGAAAATAAACATAAATATATGACGACATTATATGATGCAAAAACAACAATTATTTATCTATATACAAGTATCTATTCTAATTAATCAATACGATAACATAAACAATTGGACTGCGTCGCCGCATCTAAAATAGATATCGGCAGGGCCCCAGTCCGCCGCGGCGGGCGCGGGGGCGAAGGCGAGCAGGCAACGCAACGTGCCGTCGGTTGTGAAAGTAAAATGTATACAATTAAAAATTTAAACGGTGCCGTGGCCGCTCCCGCATGCTCAGCGGTGCTCGCCATGAATACGATGCACCGTTCGCAACCCGGGAAGGGCGGCGGTACGTAATTAGACACAAATTTGACGTGATTAATTAATTGAATGCTTGCAAAGCTGGCCTAATATAATTTAATAAAAGAAAATAACAAGATTGTAAAGAAAATAAACATAAATATATGACAACATTATATACAGCAAAAGATCAACAACAATTCTTTGTATACAAATATCTATTCTATATTAGTACTAATTTCTTAGAGCTAGACCTATCATAAGAGTTTTGAAATGTGAGTACAAAAAAGAAAGAAATTATTACTAAGATTGCATAAACAATTGAACTGCGTCGCCGCATCTAAAATAGACACCGCTTGAGCCCCGGTCCTTCGCGGAATGCGCGGGGAGCGGGGCGGAGAACGAGAACGACAGCGCGCAGTCGGTTGTGAAAGTAAAAATATAAACAATTAAAAATTTAAACGGTGCCGTGGCCGCTCCCGCATGCTCAGCGGTGCTAGCCGTTAGATACGGTGCACCGTTCGCAACCCGGGAAGGGCGGCGGCACGTACATGACACAAATTTAACATGGTTAATTGAGGCAATTTAATGTATGATAAATGACATGACTTGTAGATATAAAAAAAAAAAAATAGTATATAACAGTTATATTAAAATGGTAAAAATTTAGATGTAAAGTTGAAAAACTGCTCAATCGTCGCTGACCGTGAGAGAGGAGCTACGCTCCGTAGTCTACTCTGTTGTCGACTCTCTCTCATGAAACCTTTGAAAGCGATAGACAGGACGATGAGTTCGCGGTGTGTTTAATGTCATTTTTTGTTTTAAACTTATCATTATGCGCAACACAATTAAAACATTTCGCTGAGTTCGGAGCGTCTTTGCTTGGGCACTCAGCAACTTGATGTTCCGTGCTAGCACAGTGGGAGCAAGGGCTCACTGTCGCTGTGCAGTGGGAACGCATATGCCCGAATTGCAGGCATTTATGGCACTGAAGGAATGGAGAGAAGCTGGCAACGTGGATCTTCTGGTGGTCTACGGCAATCCTTGCCATATCCACCATTTTCCTGTATACCTTCGGTTCCGCTAACAGAACTGCGTTGTATAAGTTCTGGTTCTTATTATTGCGCTTGAAGCGTAGTTTCAAATTCTCAGGGTCGCTGCCGATTATCTCGCCGAGTTCAGTGTTTTGAACCTTGATGATGGCGACGAGATCTTCAGCAGGAGTGTCTTTTGAGACGCCTTTCATTATGATCATAGGCTTAAGTCTGCGGACAGGTTCAGCCTTAATCTCTGATCGTGTTTTTAATCTCAACAACGTGTCATCCCGCTGGGTCGTGGTGTCAAATTCGATCCGCAATTTATTATTCGACACAGCTTGAATGCGTGCCGGTGCGTATGTTGATTCACGGTACGTAATACTCTTCTTAAAAGCATCACTTCTTGCCTGGTCTTGGTCTCCGCCACCGTGCTGACTATGATAGCTGGCGAAAGCGGTCGCAGGTGGTGGAACTTCAGGCGTGAAAGCCGAAGATGTGGCGCCACCGCCCTGAGTCGCTGGAGTGCGGCCGGTCATCGCGGCCTGAGGTATGACGTGGTGCGAGTCTCTGCTGGAGCTGCGCTGAGATCTGCCCTTAAATTTGGCCATCTCATCACGTACACAGGCCACGATGTCAGCCTTTAAATCGCTGTCGATGGGTGTGATCGCAGGTGTAGTTGCTGCATCAGGGTGATGCTAGCCAACTTATTATTGCAGCGACGAATTTCCGTCGCGTAAATTTATGAGACGCTTGTTTGCTGCTGTTACCGGTTACCCTCGGTCACAGCTTTGTTTATCACATTCGGTGAGTTTGTAGACAGCGGCAAAGCAGTATGCATCGCAGTTTCCTCCACCCCGCCGGTAGGGCAGGAGAGTTCATCCGCTACTGTCGTCTTACTCGACATCGTAAGCGATTACAAACATTAATTTAGGAGTAAAGCGGCTAATGTACAAAGTTTTATGCTATAATCTATTTTTATTGTCCACACTGCACTTTAAAACTATAATTAAGCACTAATAATAATAAACAAAAAGTCGGTTTGAGATTTAATATTACGTAAGCTATAGGGTCCTTTTAACGAAAAGGTCTGTAACTTAAAAACTATTATTCAGAAAAATCTGAAATTTGGCACACAGAAGGATAGGTAGGTGGTCTATTTAAAACACAAAAATATAGGGGTCATCGCGACAAATCAGGTGCCGCACGCAGATGAAGTTGACAACTCCGCACAATTATTGTTTTAAAACAGTTTTGCCCCAAAATGGGTTTAAAAGTAAATAAATTGTTAATAAAACTACACCATCATTGTTCACACTTTTCTACGTCTTTTGATGCATAATACGACTATTTTCTGAAACTTTTCCCACTTTCGTGATTTTTTAAAGCTTACGGAGCGCTTCAGTTTCGATGCGTACGGGTCGAGCGCGAGCCCTTGGGAACTGGTTGAACAAGTTAGGTTAGGTTAGGTTAGGTTAGGTTGAGTTAGGTTAAGGTTAGGTTAGGTTAGGTTAGGTTAGGTGGGTTAGGTTAGGTTAGGTTAGGTTAGGTTAGGTTAGGTTAGGTTAGGTTAGGTTAGGTTAGGTTAGAGTTAGGTTAGGTTAGGTTAGGTTGGGTTAGGTTAGGTTAGGTTAGGATTGGGTTGGGTTGGGATTAGGTTAGGTTAGGTTAGGTTAGGTTAGGTTAGGTTAGGTTAGGTTAAGGTTAGGTTAGGTTAGGTTAGGTTGAGTTGGGTTAGGTTGGGTTAGGTTAGGTTAGGTTAGGTTAGGTTAGGTTAGGTTAGGTTGGGATTGGAGTTGGGATTGGAGTTGGGATTAGGTTAGGTTGGGTTAGGTTAAGGTTGGGTTAGGTTGGGTTAGGTTAGGTTGGTTAGGTTAGGTTGGGTTAGGTTAGGTTAGGTTAGGATTGGGATTGGGATTGGGTTAGGTTAGGTTAGGTTAAGGTTAGGTTAGGTTAGGTTAGGTTAGGATTGGGATTGGGATTAGGTTAGGTTAGGTTAGGTTAAGGTTAGGTTAGGTTAGGTTAGGTTAGGTTAGGATTAGAGTTAGGTTAGAGTTAAGGTTAGAGTTAGGTTAGGTTAGGTTAGGTTAGGTTAGGTTAGGTTAGGTTGGGATTGGGTTAGGTTAAGGTTAGGTTAGGTTGGGTTAGGTTAGGTTAGGTTAGGTTAGGTTAGGTTAGAGTTGGGTTAGGTTAGGTTGGAGTTGGAGTTAGGTTAGGATTAGGTTAAGGTTAGGTTAGGTTAGGTTAGGTTAGGTTAGGTTAGGTTGGTTAGGTTAGGTTAGGTTAGGTTGGGTTAAAGATTGAAAGAGGGAAAAATAAAAAAAAAAAAAATAATAAATAAATAAATAAATAAATAAGAAATAAGTTGGGTAACCCTTACAAGAAGTAAAAGTGAGAATGAATGACGAGATGGTTCTGGTAGCAGCATGAATAGTATCGCCACGCGAACTGGTATGCATGATAACACGAAGACATGGAAACCAATTATGTTGGAGAGGTGTTATTAATTTAAAAACCTAACCTAACCTAACCTAGCCTAACCTAGCCTAGCCTAACCTAACCTAGCTAACCTAACCTAACCCACAACCTAACCTAACCTAGCCTAGCCTAACCTGCTTGCCTAACCTAGCCTAGCCTAACCTAACCTAACCTAACCCTGGCCTAACACAACTAACCTAACCTAGCCTAACCTAACCTAACCTAACCTAACCTAGCCTAACCTAACCTAACCTAGCCTAACCTAGCCTAGCCTAACCTAGCCTAACCTAACCTAACCTAGCCTAACCTAGCCTAGCCTAGCCTAAAGCACAACCTAGCCCTGGCAACCTAACCTAGCTAACCTAGCCTAGCCTAACCTAACCAAAGACTTCAAACGTGCGGCCTCATCTGTCGCGATGACCCTATATTTTTTGTGTTTTGGATAGACCACCTACCTATCCTTCTGTGTGTGTCCAAATTTTGGATTTTTTTTCTGAACAATGGTTTTAGGTTACAGACTATTTTTTCGTTAAATGGACCCTACAGTTTACGTAATTTTAAATCTTCTTAAGACTTTTTGTTGGGAAAAATAAA
>JAGSMU010000441.1:0-27977 GCA_029286865.1 Teinopalpus imperialis
AAAAAAAAAAATAATAAATAAATAAATAAATAAATAAGAAATAAGTTGGGTAACCCTTACAAGAAGTAAAAGTGAGAATGAATGACGAGATGGTTCTGGTAGCAGCATGAATAGTATCGCCACGCGAACTGGTATGCATGATAACACGAAGACATGGAAACCAATTATGTTGGAGAGGTGTTATTAATTTAAAAACCTAACCTAACCTAACCTAGCCTAACCTAGCCTAGCCTAACCTAACCTAGCTAACCTAACCTAACCCACAACCTAACCTAACCTAGCCTAGCCTAACCTGCTTGCCTAACCTAGCCTAGCCTAACCTAACCTAACCTAACCCTGGCCTAACACAACTAACCTAACCTAGCCTAACCTAACCTAACCTAACCTAACCTAGCCTAACCTAACCTAACCTAGCCTAACCTAGCCTAGCCTAACCTAGCCTAACCTAACCTAACCTAGCCTAACCTAGCCTAGCCTAGCCTAAAGCACAACCTAGCCCTGGCAACCTAACCTAGCTAACCTAGCCTAGCCTAACCTAACCAAAGACTTCAAACGTGCGGCCTCATCTGTCGCGATGACCCTATATTTTTTGTGTTTTGGATAGACCACCTACCTATCCTTCTGTGTGTGTCCAAATTTTGGATTTTTTTTCTGAACAATGGTTTTAGGTTACAGACTATTTTTTCGTTAAATGGACCCTACAGTTTACGTAATTTTAAATCTTCTTAAGACTTTTTGTTTATTAATATTAGTGTTTAATTCTAGTTTTAAAAGTGCAATTGAGGGACACCAAAAATAATTTGTATTATAAGTTTTTTAACATTAGGGACGCTCTCCCCGCACAAATTAATGCTTTTTTAAGCGATAGCGATGTCGAGTAAGACGACAGCGGCGGATAACCTCTCCCCGCTCTACCGGCGGGGGTGGAGAAGTCTCGATAACCAGACGTTCTTGGCGTTGTCTACAAACTCACCGAATGCATAAACAAAGCCGTGACTGAGGGTAAAATCAGTCACGGCGAAATAATCTTATTACATTGGCCGCGACGGAGATTCGTCGGTGATGCGGCCTAGAGTTAATAGCATCACTCCTGTTTATACACCTGCGCATCAGGCGGCATTTCAAAGGCTGACGTGTGGCCTGTGTGCGTGACAGGATGGCCAAGTTCAAGGGGCAGATCTCAGCGCAGCTCCAGCAGACTCGGACCACGTCATGCGCTCAAGCCGCAATGACCATTACACTCCAGCGACTCAGGGCGGTGGCGCCACAGCTTCGGCCACGCCTCGCACCACCGCCTGCGACCAAACCCGCCATCATCGTGAGCACGGTGGCTCGAGACTAAAACCAGGCAAGAGGTGATACGAAGCCTTTAAGAAGAACGTACGTGCCGAATCCTCATACGCGCACCGGCACGCATCAAGCTGTGTCGAATAGACAAACTGCGGATCGAATTCGATGCTACGACTCAGAGGGATGATACGTTACACAGCGGTTAAAGAGCGATCAGAAATTAGGCTGAACCTGTCCGCAGACTTAGGCCCATGATAATTATGAAAGGCATCTCAAAGACCTCCTGCGGAAGATCTCGTCGCCATCATAAAGGTTCAAAACACTGAACTCGGCGAGGATAATCGGCAGTGAACAGGATAATTTAAAACTACGCTTCAAGCGAAACAATAAGAACCAAAATTTATACAACGCTGTTCTATCAGCGGGACCGAAGAGTGTACAGAAAAATGGTGGATATGGCAAGGATTGCCGTAGACCATCAGAAGATCCACGTTGCCAGCTTCTCTCCATTTCTCCAGTGCCATAAATGCCTGCAATTCGGGCATATGCGATCCCCATTGTACAGCGACCGTAGACCCTTGCTCCCCACTGCTAGCACTGATCATCAAGTTGCTGAGTGCCCAAGCAAAGACGCTCAAACTCGGCGAAATGTTTTAACTGTGTTGCTCATAATGATAAGTTCAAAACAAAAAATGAGTATAAATCACACCGCGAACTCAATGTCCCTTACCCACGCTTGCGAGGCCATGAGAGAGAGTCGACAACAAGGTAGACTACCGGGGCATGGTCCTCTCTCACAGTCAGCGACGATTGGAGCAGTTTTTCGAATTTTATATTTAGAATTTTTACCATTTTATACAACTGTCATATACTATTTTTATATTTACGTGTCATATCATTCATCATTCATTAAATTGCCTTAATCAATTAACCATATTAAATTTGTGTCATGCGTGCGCCGCGCTTCGGGATGCGAACGGTGCACCGTATCTAACGGCTAGCACCGCTGAGCATGCCCGAAGGGCAGCCACGGCACCGTTTAAATTTTTAATTGTTTATATTTTTACTTTTACAACCG
This sequence comes from Teinopalpus imperialis, assembly GCA_029286865.1. Taxonomy (NCBI): domain Eukaryota; kingdom Metazoa; phylum Arthropoda; class Insecta; order Lepidoptera; family Papilionidae; genus Teinopalpus; species Teinopalpus imperialis. The sequence continues at coordinate 2,369 of JAGSMU010000441.1, forward strand.
ACTGCGCGCTGCGTCGCCCGCCGCCCGCTCCCCGCGCATTCCGCGAAGGGACCGGGGCCCTCGAATTCGGTGTCTATTGTTGAACGCGGCACGACGCGGTTCAATTGTTTATGTTGTCGTAGTAATAATTTCTTTTCTTTTTGTAATTACTTTTCCGAAATCCTTATGATAGGTCTAGCTCTAAGAAATTAGTACTAATATAGAATAGATATTTGTTGCTTAAGGTGTGAATCTTTTTGCTGTATATAATGTTGTCATATATTTATGTTTATTTTCTTTTACAATTTTGCTATTTTTCTTTTATTAAATTATAATAGGCCAGCTTTGCAAGCATTCAATTAATTAATCGCGTCAAATTTGTGTCTAATTACGTGCCGCCGCCCTTCCGGGTTGCGAACGGTGCATCGTATCTCATGGCGAGCACCGCTGTGCATCGCAGGATCGTACAGCACCGTTAAACTTTACGCTCCGTCTTAATTTGTCTTCATTCTTTCTCTCACAACCGACGGCGCTGCGTCGCCCCGCCCTCGCCCGCTCCCCGCGCATTCCGCGAAGGATCCAGAGACTGATATCTATTTTTAGATGCGACGCAGTCAATTGTTTATGTTATCGTATTTATTATTTTGCTTTATCTGTAATTCTTTACAAATTCTAAGATAGGTCTGCTTTAAGAAATTATCACTAATTTAGAATAGATACTTGTATATAGATAAATAATTGTTGTTTTGCATTATATAAATTATGTCAAACTAGTGTTTAATATAGCTGTGCCAGGCATTCGGGCTGCGAACGTGTATTCGGCCCCGAGCATGCCGCTCAGTATGACAAATAATGGCATGGTTTAAACCATTTCTTCGCTACTTACAAATTATTTTAAATCTTATTCCCACAACCGATAGCGCGCTGCACCCCGCGCCTGGCCCCGCTCCCCGCGCATTCGCGAAGGGACCGGTCTCAAGCAGTCTATTTTTAGATGCGGCGACGCGGCAATTGTTCGTCTTGCAGTTGTATGGCATGGATTCTTTTCAAAATCCTAATAATCTAGCTTTAAGAAATTAGCGTTAATATAGAATAGATACCTATATATAAAATAGTTGTTCTTTGCTTTATAAGAAATTTAAGTGTTAATTATTTTGTATTTCGCTCGTTCTAAATTTTAAAGATAATTCTAGCTTTTGTAATTAACAACGGATATCTGTATACATACCAATTGTTCTTTAGCCGTACATCACCACAAATAAAAGTATTAAAAGCATATGGCACTGCACCGCCGCCTACCTATTTCCAGAATTCGGCTATGAGAAACAAATAAGGCAGGCATCATGGCGGTAGGCCGAAAGTGACGCCACAGCTGGTCTCTAATTTTATTCATGTTTTAAATTTCTTGTTCCACAAACCGACAGAGCACCGCGCCCCGCGCCGCGCCTCGCTCCCCGAGCGTGCGCCGGCTTGGCCGGGCTTGTCAATGGTGGTTATATATTGCAGCCACTTAAACGCGTGGCCGCGTTTGGTACTCTTGTTTGCAGGGGTAGCGTTATTATTCGTTGCGCGCATGCATCTTTACTTTACTTTAAATATTCTATGTAGAGTACATGTAGTGTAAGAATAGGATTACAAACATTTGATTTAACATTTGTAAATGTAATTAATATTTTAGATAGTAAACTTTCTGTGTGTTATTAATAAGAACATTTGATCGAGCGTCTCGAGACTCCGAGCCTCCGGGAAATGCGGCTTCAATAGAAGTCGTATTCCTCAGTTTAACGATAAATCATTTTTATTCGGGACACATATATATATATATAGATTATTCAATAATTAATTCTTAACTGTACAGTACTTCTGTATGGTCTAAGGGCATGAGACTAGGTAAGATTTCAACCTGTATCCATTAGCGGTTGTACACCTACGTCTCAAAGAATCAATAGTTAAGATATGATTTTTATGTAAATGCGCTGTAAAGCCAACTTTTATTATATACGTGTACAAATTAGTCCAGTAAACGTATCCGGGGAAAGTAAAATCCCCGGTGGAATATGAGGGATATGCAACCTAGGCGAAACGTATCCAAATAGCGTTCTGCCAGGAGTATACTCCCCAGAGTAAGCGAAACAAACATTAATCTCACACGTATATAAACATATTAACCAATAAGAATTAAAATTGTTCCAATATGATTAAACATAAGATTAAGAAAAAAAAAGCCTAACCTAACCTAACCTAACCTAGCCTAACCTAACCTAGCCTAGCCTAGCCTGTAACCTGGCAACCTAACCTAGCCTAACCCCAGCCTAGCCTGGCCTAACCTGACCTGGCCCAGCCACAACCTAGCCTAACCTGGCCTAACCTAGCCTGGCCACAACCCTGGCAGCTGCTTGGCACAACCTAGCCACAACCTGGCCTGGCCTAGCCTAGCCTAGCCTAGCCTAACCTAGCCTAACCTAACCTAACCTAACCTAACCTAACCTTAACCTAACCTAACCTAACCTAACCTAACCTAACCTAACCTAAATCCCAACCTAACCTAACCTAACCCAATCCCAACTCTAACCTAACCTAACTCTAACCTAACCCAACTCTAACCTAACCTAACCTAACCTAACCTAACCTAACCTAAATTCCAACCTAACCTAACCTAACCTAACCCAACCTAACCTAACCTAACCTAACCTAACCTAACCTTAACCTAACCTTAACCTAACTTAACCTTAACCTAACCTAACCTAACCTTAACCTAACCTAACCTAATCCTAACCTTAACTTAACCTAACCTAACCTAACCTGCTCAATAAATCTGCTGGATAGGATCCATGATTGGCGATTATCGGAGACATAATATAAGGTCGGACCACAGGCAATCCTGTTCGACATCAGCTTACTAAATCCGTGGGCATTGAGATAAAGAGACGGAACGAGAATCTACAACACCAAAAGACTGGAGCGGGCTTCGTAAGAAACCTCACCCAGCTGTTAAATGATAAAACCTAACATCTGGAGGACACAGAAAAGGTGCGGTGTTGTAGTATTCTCGAAAGTAAGGTAAAGATTATACAAGGACCATCCAAGAAAGCTGCAACATCAATATGCCCAAGCTCGTTAAAAGAAAGCGGATAGGATGCCCTGTGGACCGAAGAGCTTACCGAGATGAAGAAAGAAGTTGCCTGAAGAAAGCGCCGCATAGCGTAAAGTGCAGCACCGGTTCGCCGAGAATGGGTGGTGGAACAATACGTTCAATTTAAAAAGAGTACCAACCCGGAAGGTCGGGGTAACTCGACCACTAGGCTGGAAGTTGTTCTGTGGGAAACAGGATCGGGAAACGGTATGGGAGGGATTTATAGGGTGATAAGTCGCACAACGGAGACAAGAAGATATACCCCTAGTCAAAACAATATGGTCCTAGATGGGAAGAGTCGCATGACCCTGGCGGAAACATTTTTCCGGAAGGACGCAGAAGAAGAAGATGACGCGGAACACAAAGCAACACGACTACACGCGGAAAGGGTTAATACACATGATGACACATGATCCGCCCTTCACGGCGCGTGAGTTGGAGGGCCGTACGTTTTAATCCAAAGAAGGCCTGGTGCAGACGGTCTCACCGCGGACATCTGTGTGGCGGCAATTAATTCTGATCCCAACCTGTTCCTGGAATTGTTAACAAGTGCTCAACTCGCCTACTTCAGAAGTTGGAAAGAGGCCACGGTTGTCGCGTTGAGGAAGCCCAACAAGGGGACTACACGCACCCAAAGTCATACAGACCGATTGGGCTATTGCCTGTATTAGGAAAGTCGCAGAAAAGCTGGTCATCAATAGATTAAGATGGCATACCATACGCAGCATTAATAATTAAGCAGATATTTCATGCCATTAAAAGTGGTAACACTGAAGACTCTATGACATGATGGAGGTCATATAAAGCTGCTAAAACAGAAAAAGCTCATAAATATGGCTTCCTTGACATAGAGGGCCTTCGATAATGCGTGGTGGCCGGCAATTCGCATAAGATTGGCTGAAACTGGGTGCCCTACAACCTGGAGAGACGCATTCTTGACAGCTATCTTAAAGATAGATCGGTCCGAGTCAGATATGCAGGCGGAGGGACCCAGCAGACGACTAAGGGGTGCGTAGCTCAATCGGGGACCAACTTTGTGAACCTGTTGCTGAATCCACTACTGGGGAGTTGAGGGGAGGGGGTATCACTACTGTGGCTATGGACGATGTTTACCGCCCCGGGCATGAGTCAATAGAAGTGCAACAACGGGCCAATGCCAGCCCTTCAACATGTTCACGAGTGGGGAGTAAGAAATAAACTTAGAATTTGCTCCAAATAAGACCAAGGCTATGATAATAACAAATAAACAAAATTATGACCTCCACTCCTGAGCATGGGGGGAGGCATTGAATATCTCCCGGGAAATAAAAATACTTGGATTGACAGTCAGACAGTGGGCTCACATTCAAATACACATGTTAAAAACGTGTGTCGTCGGGTGCAGAGCTCAGGCGACGACTGTCAAGAACAGCGAAAGTACTGGGCCTAGACTCGAGGCCAGACGATACGTAGCAGTAATAGAGCCTACAGTGATGTAATACGCAGCAAGTGTAAAGCAACAGCCACTATGAAAACAAATAAGGAACTAGCCGAAATGCAGCGCGGCTTCGTGCAGAAAATCGTCAGTATATATAGAACAGTCTCAATAACCTGGCCCTGACACTTGCTGGATTGCTGCCCATCGATAAGGAGAATACGAGAGGCCGCCTTTCCTACGAGGAGAAAAAGGATACTCAAGGAGAATTGTAGGAGACTGAGACATCGAGAGGCGGCCTACGCCAGGCACTGCATCCGGCAAGTCAGATTGAAATAAAATTCCGATGTTCGGTGGAAGGTGCACAAATCAACCAGGATATAATGGATTCTGAAAAAATTTACACCGACGGAAGCAAGATTATGGGAAAGTAGGGGCGGCAATATCCGTTTGGCAGGAGGGCCGAAAAAGAGGCCCCGAGTTTAAACTGGAAAACTTTTGCACAGTCTACCAGGCGGAATTATTGGCCATCTGAGGCCACGAGATATGCACTTCTGGCAGTTCTTAATGAGTTTGCCACATATACTGTGACTCGAGATCGGCACTGCAGACGCAGGGACTACTGTCTCCCTCCATCCCCTAGCTGTGGAGGCCAGGAAAGAATATCCAGAAAGCCATGGAAACGGGTAAAACCATAAGTCTATTCTCTGGCTAAAAGCCTACGCTGGGATGGAGGGAAACGAGAGAGTGACCAATTAGCAAAAGTGAGGCAGCACTAAATTTAAAAAATAGCCAGACTATGGAGCGTGCCCAATATCATTCGTCAAGGACAGATACGTCAGCTGACGCTGGACGAATGGAATCTTAGGTGATGGGAAGAAGGCACCACGGCATCTAAGCACCAAAATATTTTTTTCCTGACCTGATAAAGCATACAATTCCTGCAATTAGGCAATTGGAATTGACTATGTGTCGGCATTGAAAGATCATGACGTGGACATGGCGGTTCTCATAGAGTACCTACACAGGTTTAGGTGCAAGGAGAGCCTGTCATGTTCCTGCAGGTGGATCCAGAAAAAGTAGAGGATCGGAACATATATTTGAAGACGCTCCAATATATGGTAGAGAAAGATGACCTGGAAAGTGAGATAGAATTAAAGTAAAGAAAGAAAATATAAAAGAAATAATATTAGACAAAAAATAAGAAATCGATTTATAAGATATTGTAAGCATGTAGCACTAAGGGTTATAAGTAAAAATAAGTAATAGTAATAAAATAGGAACCAGAGGCATATATGGCACTAATTCGGCCTAGACAAAAAAATAGCTAATAAATAAGAAGAAATATAAGTGCTGACAGTATCTAATAGAATGTCACTATTAAAGTTAAGAATTGTAATTAAAATAAAGTATAACAGAGGAAATAAATAAAGTTAAAAATATAAAACAAAAACGACAAAACGTATTAATAATAGAAAAGAGAGGAGGAAAAACGCAAAATAAGAGAATTGTAAGAGATGAAAGAAGGAAGTAAAGAAGGTCCCTCGATCTAAACTTGTTAGGGGTAATGTATTAAAAAAAAAAAAAAAAAAAAAAAACCTAACCTAATCCCAATCCCAACCTAACCTAACCTAACTCTAACCTAAATCCTAACCTAACCTAACCTAACCTAACCTAACCTAACCTAAATCCCAATCCCAACCTAACCCACCCTAACCTAACCTAACCTAACCTAACCTAACCTAACCTAACCTAACCTTAACCTAACTCTAACCTAACCTGTCCCAACCTAACCTAACCCAACTCCAACCTAACCCAACCCAACCTAACCTAACCTAACCTAACCTAACCTAACCTAACCTAACTCAACCTAACCTAACCTAACTCAACCTAACCTAACCTTAACCTCAGTCCCAGCCGGACGTCCGACCCGTAAGTATCGTTCCGAGACGCCCGCAGTCCAAAATCCTGTGTAAAATAATAAAGTGTTTAAAACATATCGTGTCATACATCAAAAAGATGCGGAAAAACGTGTAGAACAGTGTGTGGTCATTAGTTTTGTGAATAGTGAATCCGGAAGAAAATCTGACGAAAACACCAAAATTTCTACTTACCACGTGGCGAAAAACAATATTATCAGCGAACGCTTCCCCGATTAATCGCCTGTACTCCTCCCATATTTTTTGGTTCTTCCTATGGGCCATTGAGGCGCTCCTTCCTGGCAAAACCAGATTTTTCCCAAGCAAGGAAAAAGCTGGCGAAGAAAAAGGAAATAAAGGGGCGTGGTCGATCACGCATCCGGAGCAGTGCGGATGCTTTAACATCTGCGCTGAAAGACCATCCTCTCAGCATCCTATAGACACTAACCATCTTCGTGACACAAAAACTTGATTTGCATATGGTTTTTCCTCGGGTGAGTGCAACTTGAACTTTAGGCCCCCGGAAAAAATTTTAAGTGAACATGTTTCATGGTAGTAAGTTAAAAATACAGACAATATAGCTAGTATAGCATGCTAAATTTCAGGCAAACGGCCAAGAAGTTTTAAGTAATAAACGTTATAGTGGACTTAGTCGGAAATAACACGAATTACGTAAATATTTTTCGAAAATTGACTTTTTATCTGTGACTATTTTAAAAATTTAGTTTAAGTATCTAGTGACTTTCTAAAAATGACCCTGAGCTTCTATTTTGAGGCATAGTGCTTGAGACTTTTCCTACAAAGGACTTAGAAATTCGCAAAATCAACTTTTGAAAAACATTAAATCCAGCCACATATAGCTTCTGGGATAAATCCTATAGCACAATAGGGTGCAGATTCGACGGATCTACAGTTCTAGAGGCCTAAGAATCGCCGGAAACCTCCCACGCTTACACAAGTAGAAAAATTAACTTCTGAAAAAAGCATCTACAACTTAGAACTTAAATAACAAGGACTCCATACAAAGGGACATAGTGTTCCTAACACCGTGAACTTATAGCCTATACTGTATAGTTAGCTCTTGTAAAACTTTAGATACCACAACCTAAAGAGTTAAAGCTGCAAAGGTCAAAGTGAAGTGCTTAAAGCGCGTAGGAATCACTGTTTAAAACTAAACAAAGAAACTTTTTTATTTTCTAAATTTCTAAAATTTTTTAATTACAAAATTATTAAATAAGCAAAGGCCCAAGTCATTAAGAAACTAATACGGTGCAAATCGGACGCTCCTCCCCACAATAGATAATATAAATTCACCTAGAAACGCAGGTACGTAGCTTAAAAGGGCAAAAATAAATAAATAAAAATAAAATTAAATGCTGCCTAAATACCACACTTAGCTCCCCGCGCTTACTCGCGCCGGTCACCGGGCAAACGGACGCTCACGCCCCACAAAGCTAGACAATACAAATTCGCAGCGGAAACACAATTACGTAACCCAAAGGGGCAAAATAAATAATAGGAAATAAAGAAGCACTTACACAGAAACCGCCGCATCAGCTCCCACCGCCTACTCGCCGGTCACTGAAACAAAGAAAACAGATAAAGAAATGTCGGAAAATAAAAGGGATATCGCATTACGCTCATCACGGCGGCACCCTCCGCAGGCAGAGAGGCCCGGCTCATCTCTTCAGGATGGGCGACACTCGAAGGGCGGCAATCTTAAAGAGAGCACAAAGAAGCGCAACACCCTCGGGTATTCGCCAGACGGGGTCCATCCCCAGGCGGTAAGCCCAACCACAGGTCGGATGTTTCAATCACAGACAACAGGACAGAAGATGAATAGTCTGATGGAGACAGCGTCACTAGCGGAAGGATAAGGCATCCTGCCCCTTCAGGAAGTGGACCAGCGTATATGGACTAACAGCTAAACGCCACCGAGCTCCTGTTGTCCCGGAAGAAGCCCTGGAAAAGGCAGGGGGAACATGAAGAGAATGCAAAACTGAAGCTCGGAAAGCTACAGTACTCTGAGATTGTTCTTTCTCTCTCCGACTCTAGGTCCGAACACAGAGTAGCACTCGAGGCAGGAAGACCAGAGCCGCAAAGAACTGGTCCGCTGTGAAGAAAGAGGCCACACGCGTGCCATTCAAGACATGCAAGCGGAACTGGAAACAGACTCAAGGCAGCACAAAGAAATCATGTCCAATACCTACAAAGGCTTTACCGAGGGACATTAAAGCATGGCTAAACTTCGAACTCGACGATCCAATAAAAAACATCACCGCAATTCGCAAAGACCTAAAGAACTGTCTTCTCGCTTCACGCATTAACCACCACAGAGACGCAAACTGGGCGATCCACAAATCATCATGAACTGGAAAAAGTGAATTCGAGGCACTGAGCAACAAAACCGTAACGGTCATGCAGAACAACTTCGAGGAATCCGAGTAGACCTGAAAAAATGGCACAACATACACTGGAAAACTGATAAAACCAGAGAGGTAATAGGACCATCTACCACCATGCAGCTACACGCCACATTACTCAAGAATCCACTCTCAGCGGAAATCCAAAGCGACATCAGAAGAAATAAAACCATACTTTAAACTCTCTCAGGAAATGAGATCACCACTGAACCGCAGACACCCATGCCACAAAGACACCTTTGGCTTCCTGTGGGACCTGCGAGATTCCTGTCGCAGTGTTGAACAATCTGCGTGAATCTAGGGAAGGATATCGAAGAACTAAAAGGACCTCAAAGCGTAGCACCGGGCCTACATCAGGGCGCTGCGGGGGTTGAAATGTCGAACTTAAAGCGCTCGCGGGACCAGGCAACAGGTGTGGCTGGCCCTTATGGCTCCACTTAAAACGGCGGTGGAAGCGGCCAGCGCAGAGAAAAATCCAGAAACTGCCAGAAGAGGATAACCAGTGGCCGACTGGTGCCCACAGACGCAGGAAATGGAACACCGAGCGAATTACACGAGCCACCCCTGCGCAACGCTAAGTTCAGCTAATGGTCGAGTCCATTGACCCTCGCCTCTCTGGCGACTGAGATTCTGAACAAAAATTAAAACAGAGGTGAAATGTCGTCTGATAGAGGCATTGGTATCACAGGAATCCGAAGGCGAGGACCAGCAGGTCATAGTGAGTTGCGAGACAGCGGAAGGCATAAACACTTCAGCGTGAGGTCTCACCCAAACCGACCATTCACTATCAGCTAAACAACTGAAAACAAGTCCCTTTGATACGATTAGTGGGACTGGCAAAGGACATGAACGATCTAAGTTACAGATGCCATTTTACGAAACAAAACGAGTAATCTAATAAAGAAGTGCCAAAGCCCGAAAATAGAGCCATAAAAGGTGGTAAAGACGGACAAAGGGCGAAATGACACCCTGACGAACATACATTCTGGAAGCGGACCCAGAATGTGGAAGGCACTGGCTAATAATAAAAGTTCGAGTCGGCTACCGAAATAGTCAGCCCTGGACCAAACACCGGTTGTACAGTGCTACAGATGTCTGGAGCTTCGGGCACATGGCACGACTTTGCAGAATCCATGCGTATGCGGCTACTGCGCAGATCCCCACGAAACAGAAGAATGTCCCCAAACGGGCAGGACCACCAAAATGCACAAACTGCTCCAACCTAAAGAAGCACGACGGGCGATTAAATACGGCCTGCAGCAGCAGTGCGACTACTGGAAATTGGGACGGATAGCTGCAGTCCAGAGTAGACTATTGTTGAAGGGCGAGCGCAGCATTTTAACAAAGAAGCCAACACGTTCGTCCAAGGCAACCCTGGGTAGAAGTTCGCCGCCACAAAGACCTGCTCGCAGCGGCGGTAAATAATGCATCGCCATTTATATCCAAAGAGCCCTATGTAGGTACTAAAAAGGACGTTTGTCATGCGCCGCCGACGTCGCCTGAAGACTCAACTGGCTGGACCAGTCGGTCACGATCGTCGTTCGCGCGCAATTCTGCCAAGTAGGCGCGGAAATCAGGCGATAATCACCAAAAACATAGTAGCAGAATTAGCTACACTTCGACAATATTGACATTAAGGTGATTGGCGTATATCTTGAAACAAAAGGATATAGAGAGAACATTCGGACGCTAAATCATTGTATGGATAAGTTACAAACAAGAAACATTGATAACGAAGGCGACTTCAACGCCAAGAGCCCATGGTAGAGCCTGCGAGATTCTAGAGGAACAGCCATGGTCGACTTCTAGCCGATAGGGGTCTCATGGTCCTAAACAAAGAGCTGCTTGCCGTACTTTATCATCAGGAGGAATATTCAAGCAATATTGACGTCACCACGACGTCAGCAGATTTAACACCTATATATAATATGCGACGGGCGGACCCAGACCTTGGATGCCTTCGGATCATAGGTAGATAAACTACACTTGCCGGAACTGCGGCATGCTTACGCCTAATAGACCAGAAACCGACAAAGGGTGTACAGGCCGCAAAACGAGGCAGACTGGGATAAATTCGCAAAACCCTGTCCAGTGAGCTCACACGCAGAAACTATCACTAAGAACAAATAAATAACATAAAAAAGAGGAACTCCCGAGAACTTGTTTTACAGCGACACAAGCGATCTTGACGGCCTGTGACGCAGCAATCCCCAAGATCAAGGAAAATTCCCGCAAAACCCCTGGTGGAACCAACAATAGCCACACTAAAAGAGAGTGAAGGGGCTTTCCATGGCAGGATCAAAGGCGGAACCAAATCCGCGCAGAGGCCGCTTTTGCGGTTGCCGAATATCATAAACCAAAGGAAACTTACAAAAGAAACCAACAACTTCAGACGGCAATCACGGACTGGCTGGAAGGACTTTTGCGCTAATAAAATAGAGAAAATATGTGAGACGAATTTACCGGTACTCAAGATCTGCGGGGAAAGAAGACAAGATGAGCTACTCAAAGATCCCCAAGAGCAAAGAGATACTATCCCCGAAGATCGGCCTCCCTACTGTGAACTTTCTTCCTCATGACTACAAGCGAAACACGGTGGGGCACAGACACTTCATCACCAGGCGGGCAGTTGAAAACGAACTTCTAAAATCAATTTCCCAACAGACCAGCATCAACACGATGCAATTTACATGTGAAGAGTCGCAAGCATCACAGATGGCATGAGTCGAGGAAGGCGCCAGGAAAGGCGTTCTAACATCGGACATATCACAAAGTCTTCGGGCAGGAGGCTGGCTGGTTGATGGCAATATACAACCCTTGCGCTGAAACTGGTTACTTTCAAACCCTCGCGGAAAAGCGGCAAAAGTTATACCAAAACCAGGGAAGGACATTTGTTGGAGGCCCCGAAATCTTTTAAGACCAGGTTTTGTGCAGTCGCCGGGAAGGCGCTTTTAGAGAAGCTCTTCACAAGGCGAATAACATGGACTCTGGAGAGTGGCTGTGCTCTCAGTCCGAAGACGGTACGGCTTCCAGCCACAGAAGCACAGAGGACGCTCTCTACGATGCCGCAGGCCTGATCGGGAGGGTCTCAAAAGTCGCAAACTGATCGTGGTCGTATCCTAGACATCGAAGGGGCGTTCGACAACGCGCATGGTGGCCAACTATCCTGGGCGAACTGGCCAGAACGTTACAGTTTCACACGTACTCACGGGCTGGTACGCTATGGAATAGAACCGCCAGGCTTCGTGCGGGCAAAGCCACCACCGCACCACCAATAAAGGATGCATCCAGGGATCCACCGCGGTCGTATTATGGAACGCTTGAATTGGACCCTCTACCGCAAGCATCAGAAAACCTGGAGGCTCATGTACAGGCCTTCGCCGACGACATTTTAATTGTCGCGGCGGCGTCAGCACTCGACATCGGCAGGTCACCACCGAGGCTCGCCATACTATCTCCAAGTGGGGCAACCCGCAAAATGCATGCGCCGCTCCGCAAAACTGAGCGATTCCTGGAGGTGCCAGGCGAGCTCAAATACCGAACACCAAAGGTGGTATTCCGAACCGAGGTTCCGCTGCCGGTTTGTCTTAAGAGTTCTGGTCTTACCATGAATTCCTAGCAAACTTTGGTGAACATTTCCGATAGGTATAGAAAGGCAGTAAACATCTATAAATCTGTCTCAAGAGCGGCGAGCGCGCACTGGGGTTAAACAGTTGCCATCCTTCGCACTATTTATAGAACAGTTGTTGAATAACAATACTATACGCGGCTAACGCGTCTGGGCGGAAGCCAAAGACAAAAATTCAAACCGCCAGCTGGACAATATACCCGTAGCTTTGCAATCCGCATTGCTAAAGCACACGGACCACATCAACAATAGCATCGAAGGTTCTGGCAGATATCTTGCCGCTGGACCTCAGAATAGCGGAACGAAGCTGAAAATATACGAAATTAAAGAGGAAAGCCACTCCTGGCTTTTCGGGCAGAGATAGAACCAAGACTGAACCCTCACAGCTTCCTCATCCGGCATACCGAGACGCATATTTCTGGAAATAAGTACAGAGGACGACCTCAAGGGTTTACAAGAGACAAAACCCTCGACACGGACGGAAGCAAACTAGAAGAAGGTTGGAGCTGCGGTCTCTAAGCCCCGGACCGGAGGAGAAGTTTAAGACTACGATGAGACTCGAAGAAAGTTTCGCAAAGCGTATTTCAAGCAGAACTCGCAGCAATTAAAAGGCACTCGAACTCATTAAAGGGAGAGATAAAACATGCACTCAAACCACCCTGCTTGGCGACAAATCCGCCTCGAAGTATCTGCCATCGGCTCCTCTCCGCAGCGGCTGAAACGCGAAAGCTAATGCAAAGGCTGGAAAACAAAAGGACACCGTATTCAGTTAGCCTGGATAAAGGCGCACCGACCTACCAGACGGCAACGGCGCGCGGACGAACTAGCGAAGGAAACGGCAAAAAATTAAAGAGATCCCCAATACGGAAGATTCCCCATCATTTCGCAAAGCTGGTGCGCAGAGAACAACTTTACAATCCTCCACCTGGCAGAAACGCTACAATGATTACACCTCGGCTAGCGCTATTAAATTATTCTTCGATGACATACAAGTAGCGCACAGAGTCCTCAGAGACGAAAATCGCCAATGTCAAATCTCAATGCCTTTACAGGACACGGGCATAAAAGCCTATCTGCTTAGATTTGGGATTGCTGAATCCATTTTGCGCTTTTGCGATAACGATAGTAGTGAAACTATCGAACATATACTGACAGAAATGTCAAGGTTCGCACGCTATCGTTATGACTGCGAGCTCCAGAATGGACCGGAGATCAATCACCAGAGAAACGATGAAACGCGGATCGTGGAGAGCGGTGACTGCAGGGGTTTGCACAGGATCAGTTCCCGCGCAGTCCCACAACTTCAAATATTATTATAACATAAAGCTGCACCGGGCTCTTTTGAGGTAAGGCACCCAAAATATAAAAGGCGCAACACTTACATAATACTATATCTATCCATCAATATTATTTATTCTATAATTCACAATGACACTTTTCTTATATAATCACCAATATATAATGTCCATACACAAAATAATTGTGGAATAAGCTTTATAATTTTAATATTTAATAATTATTAGCCTTGTTTTAAATACTATTGTTAAATACCACCATTTTGACATGTCACAAGACCAGGATTGACTCTAAGCAGCTATATCTTACGTAGGAACTTTAGAATCCGCCTTTTCTGTAATCACGCAAAACTGTAATGGTCAGCGTACTGCCGCTGTTTCCTGCGCGAAACAGGCCGGGCGAAGCTCGCCAACCAAACAAAATTATGTAATGTTACCACAGTCTATCTGATCGCCAAATCTTATATAAATAATTGTAAACTGATTAATAACATTTGAATAATTGTTTACCAACTATGAATTTATATCAAGAAATTGAATATTGAATGTATAAAGAAATGAAGCTATGTAAAGAATTATGGTTAAACCATTTCACATAAAATGCTGATAAATTCTGAGTATTGAAATATTGCTATAAATTAAAATGGATTGTAACGCCGGCCAGGACTAAAATTAATTATGTTATATATATACAATACAATATTAATGAATTAATAGAAATAAATAATAATAATAGCCAATATAAAACACTGAAAAAATTATTTCCCTTGTCTAAATCCTAGAATAAAATGATGCTGCATAAACAATAGCAACTAGGGCCGTAGGACTAATAAGAGGGTCAAAACTAATAACCTAACTGAAAGCAACCTAACCTAACCTAACCTAGCCTAGCCTAACCTAACCTAACCTAACCTAACCTAACCTAACCTAACCAACCTAACCTTAACCCAACTCTAACCTAACCTTAACCTAACCTAACCTAACCTAACCTTAACCTAAATCCTAACCCAACCTAACCTAACCTAACCTAACCTAACCTAACCTAACCTTAACCTAACCTAACCTAACCTAACCTAACCTAACCTAACCTAACCTAACCTAACCTAACCTAACCTAACCTAACCTAACCTAACCTAACCTAACCAAACCTAACCTAACCTAACCTAACCTTAACCTAACCTAACCTAACCTAACCTAACCTAACCTAACCTAACCTAACCTAACCTAACCTAACCTAACCTAATCCCAACCTAACCTAACCTAACCTTAACCTAACCTTAACCTAACCTAACCTAACCTAACCTAATCCCAACTCCTAACCTAACCTAACCTTAACCTAACCTAACCTAACCTAACCTAACCTAACCTAACCTAACCTAACCTAACCTAACCTAACCTAACCTAACCTAACCTAACCTAACCCAACCTAACCTAACCTAACCTAACCCAACTCCTAACCTAACCTAACCTAACCTAACCTAACCTAACCTAACCTAACCTTAACCTAACCTAACCTAACCTAACCTAACTCCAACCTAACCTAACCTTAACCTAACCTAACCTAACCTAACTCCAACCTGTAACCTAACCTAACCTAACCTAACCTAACCTTAACCTAACCTAATCCCAACCTAACCTAACCTAACCTAACCCAACTCCAACCTAACCTAACCTAACCTAACCCAACCTTAACCTAACCTAACCTAACCTAACCTAACCTAACCTAACCTAACCTAACCTAACCTAACTCCAACCTAACCTAACCTAACCTTAACCCAACCTAACCTAACCTAACCTAACCTAACCTAACCCAACCTAACCTAACCTAACCTAACCTAACCTAACCTAACCTTAACCTAACCTAACCTAACCTAACCCAACCCCTAACCTAACCTAACCCAACCTAACCCAACCTAACCTAACCTAACCTAACCTAACCTAATCCCTAACCTTAACCTAACCTAACCTAACCTAACCTAACCTAACCTAACCTAACCTAACCTAACCTAACCTTAACCTAACCTTAACCTAACCTTAACCTAACCTAACCTTAACCACTGATATCCTCGTGTGTTGCAGTGTCCAAAGCATGTCAAGTTTGTTATTTTAGTTGTAATTCAGGTTTCTAAGCATTCTTTAGCCTTTCGAGCCGTTTCGAGGCCGTAAGGTTCTTGTTGTAAATCACATTTCATTACTTCCATAGTTACGTAATTTTAATTGAAAATATATATTTTTATTTCTTTGTTTTTCGTCGTGTTTTTGTTTCCGATCGGTCGACTCGGTCCACAAATCGTCGATTCAGGCGCAACCTGCAAAGGAAACGCACGGAAATACGTGAAAATCGCCCGCCCACCCACCCTGTTCTCATTACTTTACGTAGATTCTAGACAGCCAAGTGGTGAAAATTCGCCATTACCAATAAAGTAAGACATTCCATTTTAGTTAAGATTATACATTTTTATAATACATTAACATGTTCGTATGTAACCGCACACACCCGTAAAAACGGCGAACGATAAAATGAAATCGAACGCCCAGGAAAGCTCCGGAACAGAGAGACGGCCGGCCCCCAGCAGGATAGCCTAGTCGTGGTGTCGCAGGACGTCGGCGGAGACTACGAAAACTGCATCACCACCATCAAAGCCCCAAATACGCCAGCAGAACAGCAGAGGCAAAGGCCCGCTCTAGGTGAGAGCAAAGACCTTACTAGGGGAATCACGCAATCTGAAGGCAGACATAAAATCTGGAGTTACACAAGCCATCGAGAGGCTCTCAAATTAACTGGCAAAAAAGAAGCGGAGGCGCTAAGGATGGGCAAGAGCCGGAAGGAAGGAGAAGCAAGTCATAGCGGCTGCTTCCAACGGAAGCGACGTCGCAAATAGAGATGATGAAGAACCTCATGGAAAACATAAAGAGCATAACGCAATGCTAATGGAATGCAAACAGCATACCATAGCCCCATCTAAGGACATCAAGCTGATTCCAAGACCCTCGTTGGCGAACAGGACCATCAGTATGCGGAAGTCACGAAACTGGACTAAGACCATTGCCGATCTCAAAACGATCTTAGCGTCCGTGCGATACCACAGCTTACTCACGTAGAGGCAGAACAACGGGCTGAAACAAGAAAGAAAGCGCCCATTCACTCTATTATCATAACGTCTGATAATAAAGAGGACACTAGCACAGAGCTTCTTGCGAAAGTTAGGGACGCTGTGAATGCGAAGAACAGTGGTATACGCGGATAGGCTGCGTAGCCAAAAGATCAAAAGATCATAATTGGCTGCCACAGCAAAGATGAGTTAACAAAAATTTGCGAAGCAGTCAAGACTAGCAACCTACAAGTTAAAGAGGCACAAACAAGGATCCTCTGATAATAGTGCGAGATGTGCTGGCCGTTCACACAAACGAAGAGGTTGTGAAAGCACTTAAAATACAAAACGGTCACCCGCTGGCAGACATTGATGAGCAGGACGCGAATCACAGCGAAGTACAGGCGAAACGCGAGAAACCCACATACTACTCACATCGTGATGCAGTGTCCCCAGCGGTATGGCAGCGCCTACTACAGCGGGTCGAGCACACATAGATCTGCAACGTGTGCGGTTGAAGATCAGTCGCCGATACAGTGCTCACTATGCCTGGATACGGACACAGCCGGCCTCTGCAAGGACACTACTGAAAATGCAGTTACTGCGGTGGAGCTCACAAGTGGGCAGAATGCGAGGAGCGACTTGCTGCAATGCACCAACATGCTGCAAATCCGCACACGAGCAAAATTAACTGTGGCGAACCACAATGCATTCAATCAGGAGTGTCCCATCAGGGCGTAAGTGGATGCCATGGCCCGCGCCACCACAGCCATTGCTAAGGGCGTCTCTAGGGTCAGCATCCAACGTAGCCACCACACATTTGGGTGAGAGGCCTTACAGCATTCCAGGCCAACCTCCAACGAAAGGAATTAGCCACAGCGCAGAATCTTTAATGATAGAAGCAGATAAGAGAAAGTGGCCTTTGCACTGCTCCAGGAACCTTATGGGCAACTCAAAGTGTATGAAAAGCCACAGAGGGTGAGGATCTTCAGAGCACGAGCCAGGGAGAAGGGCTGTCAAGGTGGCTATTGCCGTCTGCGACGATAACTTGGAGATAAAACACCTCGAAACTCACCACAACAATATCGTGGTGGTGGGGACTAAACTCGCGCCTGGAAATCGCTGTGGTTTCATGCTACTTGAGCCAGAACAACCCATAGAGCCATACCTGGAGCAGTTGAAGAACATATAAAAGGAGATACAACCAAAAAATTTGTATTAGAGGCGACGCAAACGCTAAGAATACATGGTGGGGCGGAGACGCGACACCAAAGGAGAAGAAATGTTTGGCACCATAGATGAAATGGGGTTGCATGTAGTCAATGAAGGGGATATCCCCACATTTGATGTCACCATCAGAGGCAACAAACGTTTCCTCCAGCTATATCGATGTCACAGCCTGTTCTCATGCGATGCTAAACTTGGTAGAGGATTGACAGTGGACGAAACTATCACAAGTTCCGACCACAACACACTGACCTTTAACATCAGGCTTATTAAAGCAAAAGGAGCACAATAAAGAACGATTAATGAATTTATGGCACCAAAAGGGCTAATTGATCCAATTTCACGAGAAGCTATACCAACTGAAGGAGGAAAGCGCCATAAATAAGGAAAATTTAGAAAAGTGTACGTAAGGGATTTGATTCTTTGACGGGAGGGGTATACTGTATTATCAAAAAGTATGTGGAGGATACTCCTACCGAAAAAAGAAATCAAATCAAAACTCTACTCTTGCCGGGATGTCCAGGGAACTCTACTTGATGAGGCCAAAGAAAGAGGTCCTCACTCGCTAGCGTCGAATCCGCTGTGCAGCACCGGTCCGGAGAGCGAAAGTCGTCGATGAGTACCTGCAAATTAAAGAAAATATGAGAAGGAGGTTAAAACGCGCAAATCGAAAGCTGGAAGGGTTCTGTGGCAAACAGGATAAGGAGGGAGTATGGGAAGCGTATATATAGTGATGAGTAGGACCGCCAAACGACATGAGGATTTGCCCTGAAAGGATGGGAGTACTTGACCTACGGAACTGGAAGTAAGAGTGCCTGACAGAAGCTTTCACCCGACGATTTAGCGGAAGAGGATACACCTGACCATCGACTGACAAGAGAGCAGGCTGTTTGTCAACGGTTGTCTCCAAATGACGAGCAGAAGGACCCACCGTTCATCATGGAGGAGCTCCGAATTGCGACCGAATTTAACCCCAAGAAGGCCCTGGTGCTGATGGCTTTACTGCCGACATCTGCAGTCATGCTATATCCCAGATCCGGAGTTTTTCCTATCACTGGATCAAACAATGCCTAGAAATGGAGCACCTCCCGACCCTTTGGAAAGAAGCGATTGCAGTGAAGACTCGCGTAAGCCTGGGAAGAGAACCACACTAACCCCAAAAGCATACAGGCCAGCCGGTGATTGCTGGCTAAGTGATGGGAAAGATACTGAGAAGCTGATTGTGAGTAGGCTGAAGTGTAATATTCTACCAACGATGAGTTCCTGTCAATACGACGGATCTTCATGCCCCAGAAAGCACTGAGGACTCCCCTATGTTCTAGCGTTAACTATATACGCCAAAAAAAATAGA
The DNA here is from genome assembly GCA_029286865.1 of Teinopalpus imperialis. Lineage (NCBI taxonomy): Eukaryota > Metazoa > Arthropoda > Insecta > Lepidoptera > Papilionidae > Teinopalpus > Teinopalpus imperialis. Next base: position 21,830 of record JAGSMU010000441.1, read on the forward strand.
AGCGAAGAAGATGGTCGCAATGGTATCTCTGGACATGTGAGGGAGCCTTTGACAACGCATGGTGGCCTATGATTAGAGTCCGCTTGGCGCAGAAAAGTGCCCAATTAATATCTCGAGAATTCTTGACAGCCACTTACGTAACAACAGAAAGGTCACAGTCAGATATGGAGGGGTTGAGCATACAAAGGATGCCAAAGCTGTGCAGGGATCGATTGGCGGCCCCATTTTGTGGAACCTGCCTTGACCCCTATTAAAGGACTCGAACGTCGAGGCAAGACTATTGCCAAGCGTTGCTGACGACGTTGTCCTCGCCTTTCGTTGGAAACTCTGGCTCTGGAAATAGAAAATCGCCAATGCCGCCCCTTTGCCTATGTTCGGGATTGGGGCATCAAAAATAAGCTCATTTTTTGGTCCATCAAAGACTAAAGCCATGTTAGTCACCCGAAAGCCAAGCATGATGTTCCAAGACTGAGGATGGGTGGGGTCGACATTGGCATGTCTGATGACGTGTTTATCCTGGACTTCATTATCGATAGCAAACTCACCTTCAATAAACATGTAGTGGAGGTGAGTAAGAAAGCTATCAACATATATGCTAAGCTTCAGAGCAGCAGCAAGAATTCATTAGCTGGGGCCTACACCCGGAAGTCATCCGCATTATATACACCGCGACTGTGGAGCCAGTGTTTACGTACGCCTCCAGTGTATGGGCACCGGCGACTAGAAAATAGGGTGCAAAGCAGCTGAACAATGTCCAGAGGGGTTTTGCTCAAAACTAACAGCGGCATACAAAACTGTTTCCTTAAATGCCGCCTTGGTGCTGTCCGGGTTGGTTCTAATTTGATCTCAGAATTAGGGAGGCAGCGTCACTCTATGAAGTCAAGAAGGGGTACACTGGGAAGGCCTTCCGGAGATAGAGAAGGGAAACGTTGTTGCATACGACAACACTCCTACCCAGCGGAACATATGAGTCTGGGGTTCATGTTTGATGAACCAAGAGCAAGTTGATTGCCAAAATACTCAAACGATCTGAGTATATACGGATGGCAGTAAAATTCGATGGCAAGGTCGGGGCAGCGCTGTCCTTATGGAATAGCGAAGCAGAGAGATCAAAGCCGTCAAATTGAAATTGTCACCGCAATTGCACGGTATATCAAGCGGAACTTCTGGCCATATGCACAGCCACACGGACGATACATTAGAACGTCAAGAAATGAGTTTTGGTATATACAGCGACTCGAGATCAGCCTTGAGACGGTCATCAACAACGCCTTCAATCGCACCAACTTGCCGTTCAATCTCGTGCAAATATCAAAGTTAGCAAACTCCAGAACAAACATATATCCTGTTCTGGATCAAAGCAATACTGTGGAATTGAAGGCAATGAAAGAGCTGACAAACTGGCTAAAGCAGCACTCAAAGATCAAAACAAAGCCCAACTATGATCTTCTTCCTGGTTTCTTCATTCACAAGCAACAAATCCGTGAGAAGTCGCTTGAGGAATGGAACCGAAGATAATGAGACAAGCCAAACAGCCTCAACAACAAAGATCTTCCTTCCGCACGCAGCAAATGCATATAGGATTGTGAGAGAGATCGAACCCACTGGTGTACTGACACAGGTGTTGACAGGCACGGCGGGTTCTCCGAGCACTTGCATAGATTCAAATGCAAGGAGAGCTCTGCGTGCTCAGGGCGACGATAAGGTGGAGTGTGATCCACCTTATCACAGAATGTCCAATGTACAGCAGAGAGAGAATGGACATGGAGATAGAAATAGAAATAAAAATAAGAGAAATAATATACACGAAATTATTAGAAATAAGGAATCTAGGATAAGTTTATCAGTTTTGTAAACAATATTAGCCAGCAAAGTAATAAATAAGAATAAATAATAGGTAGTAGTAAACAATAAGAAGACAAATCAATTATACACTGTACAGTACTATGTTGTTATATATACTTATACACTTATATGTAATAATAATAAAAAAAAAATAATAAATAATAAATAGAAGAGTAGTAAATATAAGTTTATATCCTAACTATAGCAATAACGAAAAATCGATATAGATATATGATAAGTACATAGATATTAAGGAAAAATTGAAATTTTGTTATATATCAACGTAATAAAGGAGAAATGTTACTTTTAAAGTGGACATGTAAATATTAATAGTTTGACATATATGTAATGATTAAAGACAAAAGTCCCCTGACGATACATGTCAGGAATATACACGCGAGACACCCAAATATGGGGTCACTTCACAAAAAAAAAAAAAAAAAAAACCTAACCTAACCTAACCTAACCTAACCTAACCTAACCTAACCTAACCTAACCTAACCTAACCTAACCTAACCCCAACCTTAACCCAACCTAACCTAACCTAACCTAACCTAACCTAACCTAACCTAACCTAACCTAACCTAACCTAACCTAACCTAACCTAACCTAACCTAACCTAACCTAACCTTAACCTAACCTAACCTAACCTAACCTAACCTAACCTAACCTAACCTAACCTAACCTAACTCAACCTAACCTAACCTAACCTAACCTAACCTAACCTAACCTAACCTAACCTTAACCTAACCTAACCCAACCAACCCAACTCTAACCTAACCTTAACCTAACCTAACCTAACCTAACCTAACCTAACCTAACCTAACCTAACTCTAACCTAACCTAACCTAACCTAACCTTAACCTAACCTAACCCAATCCCAACCTAACCTAACCTAACCTAACCTAACCTAACCTAACCCCAACCTTAACCTAACCTAACCTAACCTAACCTAACCTAACCTAACCTAACCTAACCTAACCTAACCTAAATCCCAACCCAACCTAACCTAACCCAACCCAACTCCAACCTAACCTAACCCAACCTAACCTAACCTAACCTAACCTAATCCCAATCCAACTCCAACTCCAACCTAACCCAACCTAACCTTAACCCAACTCCAACCTAACCTAACCTAACCTAACCTAACCTAACCTAACCTAACCTAACCTAACCTAACCTAACCCAACCTAACCTAACCTAACCTAACCTAACCTAACCTAACCTAACCTAACCTAACCTAACCTAACCTAACCTAACCTAACCTAACCTAACCTGCAATCCCAATCCCAACTGCAAGACGAGGCTACCGTCCGAATTTACACCGACGGTAGTAAAATCGAGGGGAAGTCGGGAGCGTACCATCCATTTGGATGGTGGCACGGGCCGAGAAGAGTACCCGAAAACTCAAGCTGCGGGATTACTGCACTGCCCACCAGGCGGACTATGGCAATCAGTGAAGCCACCGAGTGGGCACTACGGCACTCTGCACGGAACTTCAGGGTCTATTGGTGACCCCAGGTCCGCCCTCCAAACGGTTATTAACCCGATTCCTGCATCCTCGCGGTGAAAGCACGACAAAACATCTGTACACAGGACGTGGGTTCACTCTAACATGGGTGAAAGCCCACGCAGGTTTGGAGGGGAACGAGAGGGCGGACGAACTTGCAAAGGAGGCTGCAATTAAGACCAAGAGGACCCCGACTACGATCGATGCCCTGTCTCGTTCGTCAAGCGACAAATCCGTTTGGAGTCGGTTGATGAATGGAACAGGAGGTATCGAGAGGCGACACGGCTTCGTCACCAGCGCCTTCTTCCCGGACGCGTCAGAAGCCTTCAGCGTACTAAAACCTGGAGATGGACGCTCTGTTCGTGCAGGTGTTCACGGCCACGGCGGTTCTCTCCGGAATACTGAACCGCTTCAGGTGTAAAGAGAGCCTGTCGTGTGTCTGCTGTGACGACACCATCAAGGGAGGATATCTTGCACCTCATAACGGAGTGTCCTGTCAACGGCGGGAGAGGCACAATGTTGAGAGCTATACAGGTTTAAAAGTAACAATAAATAACTTGCCAGTCCTTATCAGTAGTAGAGATTTTAGCCAGAAATTCTGCATTTCTGCAAGCGTGTGGCGATGAAAGCTATACGACAAAATAAAACAAAATGAATGTATGAGTATGTTAGTATGTGTGAATATTTAGTTATATATACCACATAGTAACTAAATTTAGAAATATATATATAGAATACGATGTGGTACAGAGATAAGACTCGACTAAAAAATAGTGTAAGTGGATAATGTTAGAAATGAACAAAAAGTCCCTGAGCTATCATGTCAGGGCATTACATGCAAGGGCCCCAGAAATGAGGGCCTACAAAAAAAAAAAAAAAAAAAAAAAAAAAAAAAAAAAAAAAAAAAAAAAAAAAAAAAAAAACCTAACCTAACCTAACCTAACTTAACCTAACCTAACCTAACCTACCTAACCTAACCTAACCTAACCTACCTAACCTAACCTAACCTAACCTAACCTACCTAACCTAACCTAACCTTAACCTAACCTAACCTAACCTTAACCTAACCCAACCTGAATCTAACCTAACCTAACCTAACCTAACCTAACCCAACCTTAACCTAACCTAACCTAACCTAACCTAACCTAACCTAACCTAACCTAACCTAACCTAACCTAACCTAACCTAACCTAACCTAACCTAACCTAACCTAACCTAACCTAACCTAACCTAACCTAACCTAACCTAACCCAACCTAACCCAACCTAACCTAACCTAACCTAACCCAATCCCAACCTAACCTAACCTAACCTAACCTAACCTAACCCAACCTTGTTTACATTCCCACTCACAACCGACGCCAGCGCGCTGTGTCGCCCTCGCCCCGCCCCGCTCCTTCAAGCGCATTCCGCGAAGGGACCGGGGCCTCTAGCGGTGTCTATTTTAGATGAGGGCGACGCGGTTCAATTGTTTATGTTATCGTAGTAATAATTTCTTTTTTGTAATTATTTTTCAACTTCCTAAGATAAATCTAGCTTTAAGAATTTACTTACCAAATAGTACAAATACTCTGTATACAAAATAATTGTTATTGCTCTTTCGCAGTATATAATGTTATCATATATTTATATTTATTTTCACCGATCATGCTATTTTATCATTCAATAAATTATAGTTGACCAGCTTCGGAAATACCTTAATTAATTAAATACTACAAATTTGTAAAGCCTATACGCCGCCGCCTCCCCGGGTTGGTGAACGGTGCATCGTATCTGTCTGCGAGCATATGCTCTAGTGAACCCACGCGCCAGTCAAGCGAAAGATTGTCACAATGGTATCCCTGGACGCATGGGGAGCATTTGACAACGCATGGTAATGCGATGGTCGATGCTGCATTAAAGTGCCCAATTAACATCAGGAGGATTCTTGACAGTTACTTACACAGAAAAGTCACTGTATCGAATATGGAAGAGCTGGTATACGAAAATGCCACGAAGGCTGTGTGCAGGGAATCTATCGGCGGCCCATTTATGGAACCTGCTCCTTGACCCTCTAATGCAGGGACTTGAACGTCGTGGCGACTATTGCCAAGCGTTTGCGGATGACGTTGTCCTGGTATTCGATGGGAACTCGGCGCAGGAAATAGAACGACAGGCCAATGCACTGCCCTCGCTTATGTTTCAGGATTGGGGCGTCAAGAATAAGCTGAACTTTGGTCCGTCAAAGACCAAAGCCATGGTAGTCACCGAAAACTGAAATGTTCCAAGACTGAGGATGGGTGGGGGTTGACATTGGCATCTGGCTTTACATCAAAATCCTTGGCCTCCATCGTGTAAACTCACCTTCGGCCGACGTAGTGGAGGTGAGTAAGAAAACTATCAATATGGCGACTTTCTCGAGCAGCAGAATTAGCACGGGGCCTCCACCCGAAATCATCCGACTTATATACACCGCGACCGTGGAGCCGGTATTTTAATATCCTCCAGTGGCATGGGCACCGGCTGCAAAAGAAAATAGGGGTGCAAAAGCAGCTGAACAATGTCAGAGGGTTTCCTTTTAAAATTAATAAGGGCATATAAAACTGTCTCGCTTAAATGCAGCCCTGGTACTGTCTGGGCTGCTTCCACTCGACATCCGGAGTAGAGGAGGCAGCAGCTCTATAGGGTCGAAGAGGAGTACACTGGGCAGAACTGGGGATAGAAGTAGAACGAGTGGTTGCATGTAATAAAACTCCCCATCCGGCTGAGCATAAGGTTTAGAGTTCGCAGGCTTGATAAACAAAACCCACGCGCC
>JAGSMU010000442.1:0-28346 GCA_029286865.1 Teinopalpus imperialis
AGTCAAGCGAAAGATTGTCACAATGGTATCCCTGGACGCATGGGGAGCATTTGACAACGCATGGTAATGCGATGGTCGATGCTGCATTAAAGTGCCCAATTAACATCAGGAGGATTCTTGACAGTTACTTACACAACAGAAAAGTCACTGTATCGAATATGGAAGAGCTGGTATACGAAAAATGCCACGAAGGCTGTGTGCAGGGATCTATCGGCGGCCCCATTTATGGAACCTGCTCCTTGACCCTCTAATGCAGGGACTTGAACGTCGTGGCGACTATTGCCAAGCGTTTGCGGATGACGTTGTCCTGGTATTCGATGGGAACTCGGCGCAGGAAATAGAACGACAGGCCAATGCTGCCCTCGCTTATGTTCGGGATTGGGGCATCAAGAATAAGCTGAACTTTGGTCCGTCAAAGACCAAAGCCATGGTAGTCACCCGAAAACTGAAATATGATGTTCCAAGACTGAGGATGGGTGGGTTGACATTGGCATGTCTGACGACATCAAAATCCTTGGCCTCCATCGTGTAAACTCACCTTCGGCCGACGTAGTGGAGGTGAGTAAGAAAGCTATCAATATATATAAGCAGCTTTCTCGAGCAGCCAGAATTAGCTGGGGCCTCCACCCGAAATCATCCGACTTATATACACCGCGACCGTGGAGCCGGTATTTTAATATCCTCCAGTGGCATGGGCACCGGCTACAAGAAAATAGGGGTGCAAAGCAGCTGAACAATGTCAGAGGGTTTCCTTTTAAAATTAATAAGGGCATATAAAACTGTCTCCTTAAATGCAGCCTGGTACTGTCTGGGCTGCTTCCACTCGACATCCGGAGTAGAGGAGGCAGCAGCTCTATAGGGTCGAAGAGGAGTACACTGGGCAGAACTGGGGGATAGAGAAGTAGAACGAGTGGTTGCATGTAATAAAACTCCCCATCCGGCTGAGCATATGAGTTTGAGGTTCATGAGCTTGATAAACAAAGACCAAGTCGATTGCCAAAACAACCAAACAATCAGAATATATACGGATGGCAGTAAAATTGACGGCGGGGTCGGAACAGCGCTATCCCTATGCGTTCAACAAACTGAGATCAAAGCCGTCAAGTTGAAACTGTCACCGTACTGCACGGTATACCAGGCTGAACTTCTGGCCATATGTACAGCCACTAAGATGATCCTGACACGCCAGGAAACTAGTTTTGGCATATGCAGCGACTCGAGATCTGCACTGGAGACGGTCATTAATAACGCATCCACACACCATCTTGCCGTACAATCTCATTGCAAACATAGGCCGCCAAACTCCAGAATAAGGATATATCCTTGTTTTGGATCAAGGCGCATGCCGGATGGAAGGCAACGAAGAACTGATAAATTGGCAAAGAGGCGGCAAACAGGTAAAACAAAGCCCAACTATGACCTCTTCCCGGTTTCATTTGTCAAACGACAGATCCGTGAGAGGTCGCTTGAGAATGGAACCGAAGATACAGACAGTCAAACAGCCTCAACAACTAAGATCTTTCTGCCGCACGCGGCTAATGCATATGATTGTGAGAGATTGAACCCACCGGTGTACTGACACAGGTGTTGACAGGGCACGGCGGGTTTTCCGAGTATTTGCATAAATTCAAATGCAGGAGGAGGCCACCCGTTGCGCCTGTGGCGACGATAAGGTGGAAAGTGTGATCCACCTTATCACAGAATGTCCATGTACGGCAGAGAGAGAATGGATATGGAGATAGAATTAGAAATAAAAATAAGCAAAAATAATATACACGAAATTATTAGAAATAAGGAATCTAGGGATAAGTTTATTAGTTTTTGTAAATATATAGCCAGCAAAGTAATAAATAAGAATAAATAAATAGTAATAGTTAAGTTATACATACATATACACTTATATATAATAATAATAATAAGGAAAAATAATAAAAAATAAAAATAAATAAATAAATAAAAAAAAAAATAAATAAATAAATAAATAGAAGAATAGAAAATATAAGTTTATATTTTAACTATAGTGATAATGAAAATGACATATAGATGTATAATAAGTACATAGATATTAAGGAAAGATAGAAATTGTAATTTATAAAGCACAATTAAGAAGAAATGTTTATTTTTTAAAAGTTGATATGTAAATATTAAGTTTGACATATAAAATGATAAAAGAAGCACAAAAAGTCCTGACGATACATGTCAGGGGATTATACATCACGGACAGAAATGGGATGCTAAATAAAAAACCTAGCCTAACCTAACCTAACCACAACCTAGCCTAACCACAACCTAACCTAGCCTAGCCTGGCCTAACCTAACCTGACCTAACCTAGCCTAGCCTAGCCTAACCTAACCCACAACCTAACCTAACCTAACCTAGCCTAGCCACAACCTAACCTAGCCTAGCCTAACCTAACCTGACCTAGCCACAACCTAACCTGGCCTAACCTAACCTAAGCCTAACCTAACCTGGCCTAGCCTAGCCTAGCCTAGCCTAACCTAACCTAACTCAACCTAACCTAGCCTAACCTAACCTAACCTAACCTAGCCTAACCTAACCTAACCTAGCCACAACCTAGCCTAACCTAACCTATTCAACCTAACCTAACCTGACCTAACCTAACCTATTTCAACCTAACCTGGCCTAACCTAGCCACAACCTAACCTGACCTAGCCTAGCCTAACCTAACCTAGCCTAAGCACAACCTAACCTAACCTAACCTGGCCTAGCCTAACCTAGCCACAACCTAACCTAGCTTCAACCTAACCTAACCTAACCTAACCACAACCTAGCCTAGCCTAACCTAGCCTAACCTAACTAACCTAACCTAGCCTAACCTAACCTAGCCTAACCTAGCCTGGCCTAACCTAGCCTAACTAACCTAACCTAACCTAACCTAGCCTGGCCTAGCCTAGCCTAGCCTAACCTAGCCTAACCTAGCCTAACCTAACCTAGCCTAACTTCAACCTAACCTAACCTAGCCTAACCTAGCCTAACCTAGCTAACCTAACTAACCTAACTAACCTAACCTAGCCTAACCTAACCTAACCTAACTAACCTAACCTAATACAACCTAACCTAACCTAGCCTAGCCTGTTCTTACAACCTAGCCTAGCCTAACCTAACCTGACCTAGCCTAACCTAGCCTGGCCTAGCCTAACCTGGCCTAGCCTAACCTGGCCTAACCTAACCTAATAACCTAACCTAACCTAACCTAACCTAACTTCAACCTAACCTAGCCTAACCTAACCTAACCTAACCTAACCTAAACCTAACCTAGCCTAGCCTATTTCAACCTAACCTAACCTAGCCTAACCTAGCCTGGCCTAACCTAACCTAGCCTAACCACAACCTAACCTGGCCTAACCTAGCCTAGCCTGGCCTAGCCTAGCCTAGCCTAGCCTAATACAACCTAACCTAGCCTAACCTAACCTAGCTAACCTAACCTAGCCTAGCCTAAGCCTAACCTAGCCTAACCTAGCCTAACCTGACCTAGCCTGGCCTGGCCTAGCCTAACCTGGCCTAACCTAGCCTATTTCAACCTAACCTAACCTATTTCAACCTAACCTAACCTAACCTATTTCAACCTAACCTAACACAACCTAGCCTAGCCTAGCCTAGCCTGGCCTAGCCTAGCCTAACCTAACCTGGCCTAACCTGGCCTAGCCTAGCCACAACCTAGCCTAACCTAGCCTAACCTATTTTAACCTAACCTAACCTAGCCTAACCTGGCCTAACCTAACCCAACCTAACCTAACCTAGCCTAACCTAACCCTAGCTAACCCTAGCCTAACCTAACCTATTTCAACCTAACCTAGCCACAACCTAACCTAACCTAACCTAACCTAACTCTAACTCTAACCTAACCTAACACAACCTAACCTAACCTAACCTAACCTAACTAACCTAACCTAACCTAACTAACCTAACCTAACCTAACCTAACCTAACCTAAAGCCTAGCCTAGCCTAGCCTAGCCTAACCTGGCCTAACCTAACCTAGCCTAGCCTAACCTAACCTAACCCACGTATATCCTCGCGTTATTAAGTCCATGGCATCTCCAATTTGTTTTTCTTGTGGTGTTGTGTAGTCTAATCATTAGACACCGTTCTCGTGCCGTATTCAGGCCATTTCTAGTTTAATCACTCACCTTTGGTTTTCATACTTACGTAATTTTAATCGCATTCTAAAATTTTTTGTTTCTTCCTTTTCTGTGCTGTTTTGCTCTCGGCCGGTCAGTCCCGGCCCGCAACCATCGAATCAGGCAAAACCTGTAAGAAAAACGCACAGAAATAGCGAAAAATCGTCTTTTTCTTTGAAACCGAGGTATAGTGGTAAAAAGCCCTGTTTTATAGGAATTCACCTATATCCTCGCGTTATTAAGTCCATAGCATCTCCAATTTGTTTTTCTTGTAGTATTTGTAGTCTAATCATTGCGACTTACCGTTCTCGTGCCGTATTCAGGCCATTTCTAGTTTTAATCACTCACCTTTAGTTTTCATACTTACGTAATTTTAATCGCATTCTAAAATTTTTGTTTCTTCCTTTTCTGTGCTGTTTTGCTCTCAGCGTTGAAGTCCCGGCCCGCAACCATCGAATCAGGCAAAACCTGTAAGAAAAACGCACAGAAATAGCGAAAAATCGTCTTTTTCTTTGAAACCGAGGTATAGTGGTAAAGCCCTGTTTTATAGGAATTCACGTATATCCTCGCGTTTTTAAGTCCATAGCATCTCCAATTTGTTTTTTCTTGTAGTATTTGTGTAGTCTAATCATTAGACACCGTTCTCGTGCCGTATTCAGGCCATTTCTAGTTTTAATCACTCACCTTTAGTTTTCATACTTACGTAATTTTAATCGCATTCTAAAATTTTTTGTTTCTTCCTTTTCTGTGCTGTTTTGCTCTCAGCCGGTCAGTCCCGGCCCGCAACTTTCACATCGAATCAGGCAAAACCTGTAAGAAAAACGCACAGAAATAGCGAAAAATCGTCTTTTTCTTTGAAACCGAGGTATAGTGGTAAAGCCCTGTTTTATAGGAATTCACGTATATCCTCGCGTTATTAAGTCCATAGCATCTCCAATTTGTTTTTTCTTGTAGTATTTGTGTAGTCTAATCATTAGACACCGTTCTCGTGCCGTATTCAGGCCATTTCTAGTTTTAATCACTCACCTTTAGTTTTCATACTTACGTAATTTTAATCGCATTCTAAAATTTTTTGTTTCTTCCTTTTCTGTGCTGTTTTTGCTCTCGGCCGGTCAGTCCCGGCCCGCAACCATCGAATCAGGCAAAACCTGTAAGAAAAACTCACAGAAATAGCAAAAAATCGCCCGCCCACCCTCCCAGTTTTCATTACTTAGGTAGACTCTGAACCCAGCCATAGAACTTTTTCTTTATTCTTCTTTTTTCGTTCTGTTTTTACCCTCGGCCGGTCGGCTCCGGTTCACAACCCGTATTACAACCTGTACACACCTATTAAAAGACAAAGGACACTTTTACGATGTCCCAAACTAATAACACTAGCCCGCAAGATCTGGAGCGCAAAATGGACAAGCCGTCAGCAGTAAGGCGGAGCATAGAATACATTGAAGTAAGCCTGGAGGCAGCAGAGACAGAGGTCAACCGTCACAAAAAGGATCCAGGCGATCAAATCAAGTCAGAAGGAGGCGACCAGGAAAATGGGCTTGGTGACATCACCGCCAATAAGGAGAAATACCTAACCCTAGCTCTCGAAGCAAAAGCCTGCCTATGGGCGAAGACTTATCTGGCCAACTCCAGAAACTTGAGGACAGATATAAAGGACGGAGTATTGAACGCAGTAGATAGACTGTACCAAATGGTTAAAACACTGGACAAAGAAATGAGAGTCACAAAAACAGAAAGAGGAGGAGAGTAGCAGGGACGGGTGAGGTGGGCTCTTTACACCCCCTGACCCTCCTAGCCCCTCCCCGACACATGGACAGGACACAGAACTGATTAAAGGATGGAAGAACAAACAAGATTGGTTAAAGAAAACAATGAAAAGATGGAAGAGTTAAAGGAAATGCTGGTGGAACATAAGAAATCACTGAAAGGAAACATACGCGAGCGTAGCGGCGGGCCTCAATAAGGAAACACCCAAAAGAGGAAACGTTCCACTCGGTTGTAGTCACCTCAGCGACGAACAAGAGTCAGGGGAAGAGGTTCTAAATAAGATAAGGGGAAGTTATAAATGCTAAGGAAGGAGGAGTGAAGATAGATAGAGTTCGGAAAGCCAGGGACAGGAAAGTAATTATAGGATGTAGAAGTGAAGCGGACAGGAATAAAGTAAAAGATAAACTGGACAAAGCAGGAGGGAAACTACATGCAGAAGAAATTAAAAATAAGGACCCGCTGGTTATGTTGAAGGATGTCCTTTCTTACAATACGGAAGAAGAAAATTGATGGGGCACTGAGGAAACAGAACCTCAAAATCTTCGAGGGCTGACAGGAGATGAGGACAGGATGGAGATAAAATATAAAAGGAAATCGAGAAACGCTATCACGAATCATATAGTCCTGAGAGTCTCCCCGAGGCTGTGGAATAGACTGGTGGAGAGAGGGACCGTCAGATCGATATGCAGAGGATTCATGTATCGGACCAATCTCCACTGGTCAATGCTCCCAGTGTCTAAGGTATGGCCACACCAAACGCCTCTGCAAAGAGAAGGAGACATGCAGTCATTGCGCAGGCCCACATAGAAAGACCGAGTGCCCGGAGTGGGGCGCCGGTGCAGCCCCATCATGCAGAAATTGCGCATCCGCCAAGCTGGGAAATGCTGAGCATAACGCATTCAGTGCCGAGTGCCCAGTGCGACGGAAGTGGGATGCGCTAGCCAGGGCTGCAACGGCGTATTGCTAAGGGCAGCCACAGTGGACAGCATGGCACACTATCCACAGCCAAACCCCAGAAACAGAGACCAAAACATACAAATTGGCCCAAGTCAGCCTGCAACGCAAAGAACTTGCGACAAACGAAATCGTACTAGAAGCCAATAAAAGGAAATACGATTTCGTGTTAACACAAGAACCATACGTGGGTGGCAAAGAGTGGTAAAGAATTACCGGGGTGTGAGAGTCTTCCAGGGGAAATGGCAAAGAGACAAAGTAGTAAAGTCGGCGATAATGGTACTAAACCCAGACATAGACGCCAGAGCCCACCCTAAGTACACCACGAATAACATCGCCGTGGTGGAAGTCGGAGGCAAGGACTGGAAAACCACACTCATATCCGTGTACTTTGAACCAGACCAACCGGTTGACGATTACCTCTACCACCTGAGTCGCGCAATCAGGAGCTTGGGCCAAAATCTATTATAGTGGGAGGCGACATAAATGCCAAAAGTATCTGGTGGGGTAGCAAAACCACAGACAGTAGAGGAGAAGCCATATTGGGCTTCGCAAATCCAGCACAGGTTGGAGATACTGGAATGCGGCGGTGTACCAACGTTCCAGACTGTGAGAGGAAACAGAGTGTTTAGCAGTGTGGTCGACGTCACCTTCTGCTCCCCCGACATGCTAAGCAGGTTGGGGGAGTGGAAGGTGATCGAAGACGTCGTCAGCTCCGATCACAACTGTATCACGTTTACTCTAAGGAAGGAGGGGTTAAGAGACGAGCCAAAGGTGAGTACAACAAGAAAATACAACACCAGGAATGCGAATTGGCAATCTCTTATTGAAAAGGTATCTCAATTCAAGAGGGACAAAAATCTTGACACCCAAAGATTAAAAAGGACAAACACAAAGGAAGAATTAGAGAACACCATAAGCAGGTATGATGCAGTTGTGATCGAAGCATGTGAGGAGGTGCTCCCAAAATAAAGTGCAAAACCAAACCCAAGATTCCCTGGTGGACCAAGGAGTTGGAGGATAAGAAGAAGAAAACACTTACCTTAAAGCGCCGAATCCGCTGCGCAACTCCTGCAGGAGAAACATCGTCGTAGCCAGGTATCTGAAACAAAAAGAAGAGTATGAGAATGAGGTGAGAGAGCTAAGACAAGTAGTTGGAAGGAGTTCTGTGGAAGGCAAGAAAAGGAAGGGATGTGGGATGGGATATACAGGATCTTAAGGAAGGCGACTAGGAGGCAGGAGGATGAATTGATGGTGAAAGGCGATAAAGTGCTGTCTCCAAAGAATCGGTGGTAGAGCTCGCGGACACATTCTTCCCAAACGACGACCATAAACTGGTTAGAACATCATCGGGATATAAGAAGAGCCGTGGAACAAATAAACGGTCAGGATCAGGAAGAGGAACAGGACCCTCCTTTTAGTAAGGAGGAGCTACTAAATGCCGCGAGAGCCTTTAACCCGAAGAAGGCACCTGGGGGATGGAGTGACCGCGGATATTGTTCGGGCGCTGGTCAGAAGGCGACACGGACTTCCACTTGATGATGGCCAACAGATGCCTAGAACTGAGTCTTTCCCCACCATCTGGAAGGAGGCCACAGTAGTAGTAATAAGAAAGCCGGATAAGGAAACTTATACCACACCAAAGTCCTATAGACCCATTGGCCTCCTCCCGGTGATGGAAAACTACTCGAGAGGATGATTGTTGGCCGCCTCAAGTGGCATCTGGTCCCCAGACTGAGCTCGCGACAGTATGGCTTCGTACCACAGAAGAGTACGGAAGACTCCCTCTATGATCTGATGGAACACGTACGCGATAAGCTGAAACAAAAACTAATTGTCACCATTGTTTCATTAGACATAGAGGGAGCCTTTGACAGCGCATGGTGGCCCGCCATCAGAATGAGATTAGCGAAGGAGAAGTGCCCTATCAACATCCGGAGAATACTGGACAGTTACCTGACAGACAGAAAGGTCAGAGTGAGGTATGCGGGAGAGGAGACATCAAAAAGTACTAGCCAGGGGTGCGTACAGGGTTCGATAGGGGGACCCATTTTATGGAACCTCCTGATTGACCCCTTATTAAAAGATCTGGAGCAGAGGGGGCACCACGCACAGGCATTTGCCGACGACGTCGTGCTCGTATTTAGCGGGGAGACGTCGGGCATTAACACCAGTGCTAGGGAGGCACTCGATTATGTTCAGGCGTGGGGTGTCAAAAACAAACTCAAGTTTGCACCACATAAAACAAAAGCAATGGTCATAACAAACAGGTTAAAATATGACACCCCACGCCTGAGCATGGGAGGGATCCCAATCGACATGGACCAAGAAATCAAACTGCTGGGCTTAAACATTGACAGAAAACTAACCTTCAACAAACACATCACCCTCACATGCAGAAAAGCACTCAACATACACAAACATCTAACCAGAGCGGCCAAAATAACATGGGGGCTAAACCCCGAAATAGTAAAAATAATATACACGGCAGCAGTGGAACCGATCATTACGTATGCGGCTGGAGCCTGGGGGAAATCTGCAGCAAAGCTAGTTTCTAGAAAACAGCTCAATGCCGTGCAAAGAGGTTTCGCCCAGAAAATATGCCGAGCATACAGAACGGTTTCGCTTAACTCCGCACTCGCACTGTCAGGGATACTGCCTCTCGACCTTCGTATCAAAGAGGCTGCCACAGTCTTTGAGATAAGAAAAGGAAAAAAGGAGCATGCATACGGAGATAGGGAGGTCGAGAAGGAAGTATTATACACCAAATCCACACACCCTGCATGTAAGCTACATCTAGAGTACAAACACCTCGAGAGCCAGGAGCAGATTAACACCCTGGCGAACTTGGAATATAAAATATACACGGACGGCAGTGGGCTTGAGGGCAAGGTCGGGGCCGCGTTTTCCTTATGGAAAGACGGCGTGAAACGATCCAAAAAGTTTAAGCTGTCGTCCCATTGCACAGTATACCAAGCCGAGCTTCTGGCTCTCCGAAATGCAACGGTGGAGGCCCTGGAAAGAGCTGGATATTCATTTGGAATATTCAGTGATTCTAGGGCCGCCCTAAACTACTTTAATGCAACAGTGAGACAAGGCACCCTTTAGCAATTCAGGCACAAAACACCATAAGCCAGGCAATACTAAAGGGAAAAACCATCTCCCTGTACTGGGTGAAGGCCCATGTGGGGATAGCGGGAAACGAGAGAGCGGATGAGCTCGCGAAACACGCAGCGCTACACACAAAAACTAAACCTGTCTACGACCAGTGCCCGGTTTCATTCATGAAGAGACAAATCCGAGAGGACACTCTTCATGAATGGAACTTCCCGAGCCCTGGAGGAAGCCACGGCATCTGGCACGAAGATATTTTTGCCCAACATCTATATAGCCCAGGAATTCATAAAATCGGTAACTACAAACATGCACCTCACGCAACTACTCACTGGGCACGGCGGGTTCTCGGAGTACCTGAATCGCTTCGGGTGCAAAGAGAGCCCGTCGTGTATTTGCGACCCGGATGTTCCGGAAACAGTTATCCACCTAATCACAGAGTGCCCAGTGCATTGTAGGGATCGACTGGATGTAGAGTTAAAAACCGGAATTAAAATAGAAGCCACAAAATTAAGTCAACTTATTTGTCAAAAAGAAACTAAACATGATTTTATAGAATACTGTATTGAAATAATAAGAAAAGTAAATCTAAGAAATAAATAAATCGAATATAATAGTATATTTTGGATAATGAAATGAAAGAGATCGAATGTTAAAGAACAAGTGTAAATGTAAAATAAAAAAGAAAGACAACAAAGAACTGAAATAGAATAACAAAAGAAGTGAAATGTAAACCTATTCTATTACGAATTGTAATTAACAAAGTAAAACAAACAAAAGCCTGAAAATATCCTGACAATGACTCGTCAGGGGAACGCGCAGTATTCAAAAAACCTGGCCTGGCCTAGCCTGGCCTGGCCTGGCCTGGCCTAACCTGGCCTGGCCTGGCCTGGCCTGGCCTGGCCTAACCTGGCCTGGCCTGACACAAGCCTGGCCTGGCCACAACCTGGCCACAACCTAGCCTGGCCTGGCCTGGCCTGGCCTGGCCTGGCCTGGCCTGGCCTGGCCTGGCCTGGCCTGGCCTGGCCTGGCCTGGCCTGGCCTGGCCTGGCCTGGCCTGGCCTGGCCTAACCTGGCCTGGCCTGGCCTGGCCTGGCCTGGCCTGGCCTGGCCTGGCCTGGCCTGGCCTGGCCTGGCTGGCCTGGCCTGGCCTGGCCTGGCCTGGCCTGGCCTGGCTGGCCTGGCCTGGCCTGGCCTGGCCTGGCCTGGCCTGGCCTGGCCTGGCCTGGCCTGGCTGGCCTGGCCTGGCCTGGCCTGGCCTGGCCTGAAGCCTGGCCTGGCCTGGCCTGGCCTGGCCTGGCCTAGCCTGGCCTGGCCTGGCCTAACCTGGCCTGGCCTGGCTGGCTGGCTGGCCTGGCCTGGCCTGTGGCCTGGCCTGGCCTGGCCTGGCCTGACGGCTGACCTAACCGCCCAGTGTCTTCGTTGGTTGTGGCATGGTGTGTGTGTCAGGTTTGTTGATGTTAAAGAGTGAGTATTTGAGTGGATTAAGTCATTTTTAAGTCTTCTTGCTTTCAGATGCATTTTCTCGTTTTATAGGTTTTTAAGAGTTTTCTTGGTTACGTGATTATATTGGGTTATAAAATTTTTATTTTCGTTAGTTTTCGTGTTGTTTTGCTCCCGATCGGTAGGTCCTGTCACAACCGACGAATCAGCCGAAACCTGGAACAGAAACACTAAATTAGGAAAAATCGCCCGCCCACCCTCCCAGTCTTCATTACTTAGGTAGATTTCTACCCAGCCATAAAAATCATAAAATATTAAATTCATATTTGACTGAAAAATGATCGGAATACGCACACCAACAAAAAAAAAGGCCACCAAAGCCGCAAGCGAGGACCTTCCGAGAGGCAACATCTGTGAGCGTCACAGAAGACTTACTCATGTCGAGTCCCCTAGAAGCAGAGGTCATCCCTCCACGAGCACACCAGTGGTGAGCAGTGAAGTGGCAGTGCAGGTGCTCCTCCAAGCTCTAGAGGGTCGTTGTCAAGGTCAGCTGTTAACGATGGGTCTCTGGTTGAACAGAAACAATCAGGCAAGACTGGCACACTGGCGGTCCGCCAAAAACAGAAGGTAGCGACCTCTCAGGATGCAAAAGAAAAGGACCGCAGGCCATCAGCCTCGGAAGAGGCGCAAAGACGGAGGTGACCAAATATGCGGATCGCTTAACAGAGGCTCGGGCCTGCCTCCACAAAGCTAAGCTGAATTTGAACAATTCAAGAAATCTGAGGACTGATATAAAGACGGAGGTCACTCAGGCAATAGAGAGGCTCTATCAGCTGGTCAAGGAGGCAGAAAAAGATAGGAGTCCAGGGACAGAAAGGAAGGAAAAGGAGATAGAAAAGAAGACGAAAGATCCAGAAGGGGAAAGGGAGAAAAGAAAGAAGAAACTGAAAACATATTTTTAAGAAAGCTAGAGGAACATGGAAAGCTACTAGAAGAAAATAAAGAGAAATGGAAAAACTAAAGGAAGAGTTAAAGAAACAGGAAATTAGACAAGATAAAGTGTCGTACGCAAGTATGGCAGCGAGACCAAGTAGGATTTCGCCACCAGAGAACATGGCCATGCACTCGGTGGCGATCACATCCACGGATGAAAGAGAAACAGGAGATCAGGTGATTGTCAAGATAAGAAAGGCAATAAATGCCACAGAAGAAGGTCTTAGGATAGACAAAATAAGGAAAGCGAAGGACAGGAAGGTGATAGTGGGCTGTAGAGACGCAAGAAGAGGTGAACAAAGTGAAGATAGAATAAAGAAGCCAGACAAGCTTAAACGTAGATGACGTCAAAATAAAGATCCGTTGGTGATACTGAAAGACGTAATGCAGTACAACACCGACGATGACGTAGTGAAGGCTATTAAAGGCCAAAATAAACATCTCTTTAAAGACGTCAGTGGGGAAGATTTACGAATGGAGGTCAAATATAGGAAAAAGACCAGGAATCCGCTCACAGCACACATAGTCATGAAGGTTTCCCCACGGCTTTGGAACTGCCTAACAGAGGCAGGAGTGGTGCACGTGGACCTACAGCGGATAAGGGTGTCGGATCAATCTCCCCTTATTCAGTGCTCCAGATGTTTGGGGTATGGACACAGCAAAAGGCTATGCACTGAGACGGCAGACGTCTGTAGCCACTGCGGGGGCCCACACCTTAGAGCGGAGTGCACTGCCTGGCTTTCCGGGGAGGTACCGACATGTCAGGTGCTCAAAAGCAAAAATGGAGAAAACGGGCCACAACACGTTCAGCATGGAGTGTCCGGTGAGAAAGAGGTGGGAGACCCTGGCTAGATCAACGGTAGCGTATTGCTAAGGGCGTTCAAGGGGTAGGTAGCACTCCAAACACCAGCAACCACCGGTATCACGTGGTCAGGCAAACCTTCAAAGGAGTGAACTCGCCACGGCCGAATTAATCATCGAGGCAGCTAGGCGTAAAATAACGTTCGCCATAGTCCAGGAACCCTATATCGGGCGGATCGGGGAGATGCGACACTACCAGGGCACAAGAATAGTACAATGTCACCTCGAACCACCGGAAGGTGATCAAGGCTGCCATTGTACTGTTCGACGACACCGATGACATCACTCAGTGCCCCGACCTCACAACTGAGAACATAGTTGTTGCCAAATTGAGAACAGGGGCCTGGGGAGATGAGTGGTGTCGGTGTACCTCTGGAGAGGAGAATAAGCCCATTGATCCATACCTGGACTCTATTAAAGCGGCCGTGGAGGGTTTGGGGACTGGAAGCGTGATACTGGGTGGAGACGTGAACGCGTGGAATACGTGGTGGGGAAGCCGGGAAGTGGACAATAGGGGTTAGAGGTAGCGGCCACATTGGATGAACTGGAGCTCCATATACTTAACCAAGGGACTGAGCCTACTTTTGATACCATTAGAGGAGGAAAAAGGTTCACCAGCTGCGTTGACATAACCACCTGCTCGACGAATTTGCTTGGTAGAGTGGAGAACTGGAGAGTCTCAGGAGAGATGACTAGCTCGGACCACAGGGCAATCCTATTCAGCATCAATTTGGAAAAATCAATAGGGTTAGATATAAAAAGGACAACAAGGACATTTAATACAAAGAAGGCAAATTGGAGTGAGTTTCGTGAGAAACTCGCCCAAACTTGGAAGGATAAGAACATCACTAAAATGGAAATAGAAATTATATCGAAAGAGAGGAATTAGATAAAGTAGTAGATAATTATTCAGAGGCATCATAGAAACATGTGAAAGTACAATACCAAAATTAGGAAATAAAAAAGACGAAGATTGGGTTGCCCTGGTGGACCAAGAGCTATCTAAACTCAAAGAGTAGTCTCCAGGTTGAAGCGACGTATATCTTACGCCCTTGCCATCCTCCGAAAATTGGTTGTCGAGCAATATACGAAAGCAAAAGAACAATACCAGTTGGAGACAAAACGGGCTCAGACCACTAGTTGGAAGAGTTTTGTGGTACGCAAGAGCGGGAATCAATGTGGGACGGCATTTACAGAGTGATAGGCCGTACTACAGTAAGACAGGAGGATACCCCTTAGTGATAGACGGTAGAGTCATGGGAGGAAGAGTCCAGCCAGGATCTTGTCTGAGGTGTTTTACCCTGATGACCGAAATGGAGATGACGATGCAGAACACAAGCTGACCAGAGAAAGGGCCGAAGTCGTAAATATGAGTATCCATGATGAACTTTGTGATCCACCCTTTACGGAGGAGGAACTAAAGTGGGCAGCGACAAGTTTTAACCCAAAAAGGCCCCAGGCATCGATGGCCTCACGGCGGATATTTGTGTAGCGGCTATTGCTCTGGACCCGACGCTGTTTCTAACCTAATAAACAAATGTTTTAGCATTGCCCACTTCCTACTAAGTGGAAGGAAGCCGCTGTAGTGGTGCTGAGGAAGCCGGGTAAAGATGATTACACGCACCCAAAATCTTATAGACCGATTGGGCTATTGCCTGTTCTAGGTAAGATCTTGGAAAGATGACCATCCGGAGGATCAGATGGCACACCGAATCCGTGATCAGCAGAGGCAGTACGGGTTTATGCCGCAGCGCAGCACCGAGGACTCCCTCTATGACATGATGCAGCTTATAAATACGAGTCTTAAAAATAAAAAATTGACTGTGCTTGTATCACTTGACATAGAGGGAGCCTTCGATAACGCGTGGTGGCCGGCAATACGCTGTAGGCTGGCAGAAACACAGTGCCCAGCAAATCTGAGGCGCCTGATAGACAGCTATCTTAAAGATAGGACAGTGCGCGTCAGGTATGCAGGGGCAGAGTGGGCCAGAGAAACCAACAAAGGTGTGTGCAGGGCTCTAGGTGGTCCCATATTTTGGAACTTGCTATTGAATCCACTACTGAGAGCTGGAGTACATGGGGGGAGTATTGCCGGGCGTTCGCCGACGATGTTGTCCTGATATTCTCGGGTAACACAGCACTCGAAGTACAGGAGCGGGCCAATGCCGCCCTCGAACATGTTAGGAGATGGGGAGTCAAAATAAACTCCAATTCGCGCCGCAAAGACCAAGGCAATCTTAATTACAAATAAATTAAAATATGACTTGCCATCTCTAAGCATGGGTGGGGAAGGAATTGGGCTGTCCCGTGAAGTAAAAGTACTCGGCCTCACAGTAGACGATAGGTTAACGTTTAACACTCACGTGAAGAATGTGTGCCGTAAACCTAAAACTACTCTGATCAACTGTCGAGAGCTGCAGAGTTCACTGGGGCCTAAACTCCGATGTGGTACGGTCCATTTACGTTGCCGTGGTGGAGCCGACAATAATGTACGCGGCAAGCGCCTGGGCAACGGCAACAAATAAAGTAGGTGTGAAGAAACAATTCAACGCAGTGCAACGCGGCTTCGTTCAAAAATTATTAAGGCACACAGAACTGTTTCCTGAACTCAGCCTTATTGCTGGCCGGACTGCTTCCCTTGGACTTGAGAGTCCATGAAGCAGCCTTACTTTATGAGATCAAGAAAGGGTTCTCTCGGCGAGTAGTGCAGGATCGGGATATAGAGACAGGGATAAGTTTTAAAGAGAAACCACACCCGCGGACCAACTTGGGCTGCAATTCATATGTCTGGGGATAGTGCACAAGTGTACCAACATGACAACAACAGCTTAAAGATATTCACGGATGGGAGCAAAATTGAAGGTAAAGTCGGCGCGGCGTTATCGATTTGGTATGACGCCACAGAGATCAAAACCGGAAATTAAAATTGGAACAGTTTTGCACTGTTTACCAGGCAAATTACTAGCCCTGCTCGAAGCAACGAAGTACACACTAGAAGACGCAGCATCAACCTGTAACATCTATAGTGACTCAAGGTCAGCTCTTCAAACTGTTACACAGGCCGTTTCCCTCCATCCCTAGCGGTAAAAGCAAGAGAGAACATCACTCAAGCGACAATATTAGGTAAAGAAGTAAATCTTTTTTGGATAAAGGCCCATGCCGGATTGGAGGAAACGAAAGAGCAGACATGCTGGCAAAAGAGGCAGCGCTGAAACTTAAACGACGATCAGACTATGATAAAGTCCCGGTCTCATTCGTCAAACGACAAATCGCTTGGAATCGCTTGAGGAATGGAACCGGCGATATAAGAGGAAAACAGGGGTCCACAACAAAGATCTTTTTCCAGACGCAATCGAAGCGTACCCTGTAGTTAGGACGCTACAGATGAACTCTCTGACAACACAAGTGATGACAGGGCACGGCGGGTTCTCGAGTACTTGCACAGATTCAAGTGCAAGGAGAGCGCTACGTGCGCCTGTGACGATGAGAAGGTGGAAAGTGTGATCCACCTTATCACAGAATATCCCATATACAGCAGAGAGCGAATGGATATGGAGATAGAACTAGATATAAAAATTTGTGTAAATAATATACATAAAATTTTAGGAAAATAAGGAATCTAGGGATAAATTTATTGGTTTCTGTAAATATATAGCCAGCAAGGTAATAAGTAAGAACAAATAAGGTGTGAACAATACGGAGACAGATATATTATATACTGTATTCTACTATGTTTATTTCTACATACATTAAGTTTATATATATACATATGAAGAAGTACAATTAATAAATTAAAAAAAAAAAAAAAAAATGTAACAAAATAATAGAAATAGAATAATAGTAAATATATAGTTATAATATATAGATATAAGGTTTAAAAGATGTAGATATATGATAGGTACATAGATAATAAGGTAAGATGCAAATTTGTAAATGAAAAGTAAAAGATATTATATAAAAGACAATAATGAAGAAACGTATATTTTAAAGATGATTAAAAATAAAATTATATACACAGATAATAAACATTTATTAAATGCACACAAAAGTCCTGAGTACTCATGTCAGGGAATATAATGTAGTTCCCAGAAATGAAGTCATTATAAAAAAAAAAAAAACCTAACCTAACCTAACCCAACCTAACCTAGCCTAACCTAACCTAGCCTAACCTAACCTAGCCTAACCTAGCCTAACCTAGCCTAGCCTAGCCTGGCCTGGCCTGGCCTGGCCTAGCCTGGCCTGGCCTGGCTGGCTAACCTAACCTAGCCTGGCCTGGCCTAGCCTGGCCTAGCCTGGCCTGGCCCTGGCCTGGCCTAGCCTAGCCTGGCCTGGCCTAGCCTAGCCACAACCTGGCCTGGCCACAGCCTGGCCTGGCCTAACCTAGCCTGGCCTAGCCTAGCCACAACCTAGCCTGGCCTGGCCTGGCCTGGCCTGGCCTGGCCTGGCCTGGCCTGGCCTGGCCTGGCCTGGCCTGGCCTGGCCTGGCCTGGCCTGGCCACAGCCTGGCCTGGCCTGGCCTGGCCTGGCCTGGCCTGGCCTGGCCTGGCCTGGCCTGGCCTGGCCTGGCAACCTGAGCCTGGCCCAGCCTGATTGGTGGTGGCTTAGGTTTTATTGTGACCCTTTACATCAGATCTTGTACTAGGTTTTACGACCTTTATATTATTGACGTTAATTAATATTATTGACATTAATTTACCCCCATATAAAATGTTGCGCTCACCGGTGGGTAACAAAAACCTGGAACAAACCCAGTCAGCTAGCCAGCCAAATCCAACTACCACGGAACTTTTAAATAAGACAGTGACAGTAAGGAGAAGCGTGGGTGAAATCAAAGAAACCCCGCCTGGAGAACCCCAGCCCGACAGACCAAAGTACACGAGCAAGGTCGCCGAAGCGAGAGCCTGCGTACAGAAGGTCAAAACCCAACTGGGGGCATCCCGTAATACGAAAAAGAGATTGTCACTGAAGTGCTAAGTGCAGGTAGACCGACTGTACCAGATGGTTAAAGAGGAGTCGTAGAGACTAAGCCGACTGGTAGAGCCGAGGTGAAAGAAGAGATGAGACAGTGAATGGAAAAAGAAAGACGACAAAGAGAAGAATAAAGGAGAGCCGTCCTTGACCAAATGGAAATTATTGGAAAACTAGAGGAAAACAACAAGATTCTGATGGAAAACAAAGAAAAACTGGAAAGGCTCAGCTCGTTGATGGAGTGCACGACCACCATCGCAAAAGCGAGATATGCGAGCAGTGCTTCAGTTGGAACCTCTAAGAGACTCCCTGAAGCAAGGGCCCTGCATTCGGTGGTGGTGTCCTCCAGCAACGAACAGGAAGACTGGGGATGAAGTCATTCAGAGGATTAGGGGAAACGGTAGAGGCCAAGGATGGATGGGTAAGAGTTGAAAAGAGTAGGAAGGTGAAAGATAGGAAAGTGATTGTAGGGTGTGCATCAGAGGAGGAAAGGGAGAAGGTAAAAAGGAGATTAAAGGAAACCCGGAATTGAAAGTGGATGATGTGAGGAACAAGGACCCTCTATTAAATTTCAAAGACGTGCTAAGCTACAATGACGATAAGGAGGTCATAAAGGCCCTTAAAAATCCAAAGGAAACAGGCACGTCTTTGACAAACAGGAGAACGGAATGAGATTAGAAGTTTTGTACAGGAGAGCAAGAACGCCCACCAATGCCACATCATAGCCAGGGTGTCGCCCAAGGTGTGGGCCGGCTTCCTAGAGGAAGGATAGCCTATATAGACCTACAAAGGGTCAAAGTGGCGGACGAGTCCCCATTGGTGCAGTGCTTGTGCTGTCTGAGGTACCAGGCACACAGTACTGTAGAGAGGAGGAAGAAAGTTGCAGCCACTGTGGAGGTCCTCACCGAGAGGATCGACTGCCAACAGAGAGCTGCAGGGAAGCCCCGCGGTGTTGCAACTGCTCACGCGCGGGGTTAGACATAACGCAAAGCACAGTACCTATGGAGACGATTGCCCGATCCGAAGGAAATGGGACAGCCTGGCTAGGTCAACAGTGGCATACTGCTAAGGTGTTGGAGGGCAGCGCCGCAAATTTCCAGTACAGATTTTTACAGGCCAACCTTCAGCGGAGCAGGCTAGCCACCGACGAGTTAATGCTTGAAGCTACCAAGAGGAAAGTATGCGTGGCGTTGCTGCAAGAGCCCTATGTGGGAGGGGTGAGAAGAATGAAGGACTATCGAAGGGTGAGGATTTTCCGGGGAGGTCGCGGATAAACGGACAGTCAAATCAGCCATCGCCATCTTTGACGCCGACCTCGATGTAGTGCAGTACCCAGCACTTACCACCACAAACATTACCGTGGTCAGCATACGCACCAGCGCCTGGGAAATCCACGTAGTTTCCTTCTACTTCGAGCCAGACCAGCCCGCAGGGCCCTACCTTGACCATCTTATGAAGATAGGAGGAAGTCTGGGTACACATAGGATGATCATAGGCGGCGACGCAAACGCCAAATGCCCGTGGTGGGGTGGCACGGCCGAAAACCCGCGGGGGGTTGAAATGTCCGATCTGCTGGAAAGCATGAGTATGCAAGTGCTCAACAGCGGTGACGTCCCCACCTTCGACACGATTCGTGGAGGAAAAAGGTACACGAGCTACGTGGATGTGACGGCCTGTTCGGCCGACCTGCTGAACCGAGTGGACAACTGGGGAGTCGTAGACGGGCTCACAAATTCGGATCACCACGGTATAACTTTTGGCATCAGACAACATAAATCTACAGGCACAGACATAATACGAACCACGCATATACACACACCACTAAAAGGCAAACTGGGGCCAGTTTCGTGAGAAACTGGCACAATATCCGGACAGACAAATGACACTACACAACATTAAAACAATACACAGCACACAGCAATTAGAGACAAACAATGAGCAGTTACACGGAAGCCATCACACAAACATGCAGAGAAACATTGCCACACAAAAACACAAACAGAAACTCACCATGCCGTGGTGGACCGAGGAGCTCGCCCAGATGAAGAAACAGGTATCCACGAGACGCAGGATCGGAACGCAGCGCCGATCCGCAGAGACCGCGTAGTGAAACTATACCTGGAAGCGAAAGAGATTTATGAAAGAGAGGTAAATAAGGCTCAGATTGAAGTTGGAAGGGATTTTGCGAAAAACAGGATAGAGAGGAGTCTGGGAGAATTTACAGGGTAATGAACAGGGCTACCAGGAGAGAGGAGGATCTACCCTGACAAGGGACGGTACTGTCCTCGATCCTGACGGTTCGGCCGCGTGGCTGCTCGAGACTTTACCCGGAGGACCTGGAAGATGGTGAAGGGAGGACCATCGCCGAGTCGGACGATGGCAAAATCGTTAGATTCCGGGCCGTCGTCTGAGGGGCGGACCCCTTTATCATGGAGGTGGACAGGGCCCTAAAGTCTTTCAATCCTAAAAGGCCCCGGGGTGGACGGCCTCACGGCCGACATATGCTCTCACGCTGTGGTGTGACTGCATGGTTCCTTGCTCTGCTGAACAGGTGTCTCACCCTCGCCTACTTCCCCAAATCGTGGAAACAGGCGACGGTGGTGATTTTGAGGAAGCCGGGTAGGGAATCGTATAGCGTCCCTAAAGCCTACCGACCGATAGGCCTCCTGCCCGTCCTTGGAAAATTTATGAGAGAGGAAGATGCACGGTGGCCCGACTCAAGCACCACGTGCTGCCCACCCTCGGCCCGAACCAATATGGCTTTATGCCACAAAAAGGCACCGAAGACGCCCTCTATGCCCTAATGGACCACATTAGGAAGGTCAGGGAAGAGAAGAAGATCGCCGTTGTGGTATCGCTGGACATAGAGGGGCCTTTGATAATGCCTGGTGGCCTGCCATAAAGGTGCGCCTGGCTGAGGTGGGGGTGCCCAGATGGTCTGAGGCGGGTCATCAGCAGCTTCGCGAGTGAAAGAGAGGCTATGTTTAGGTATGCCGGAAGGGAAGTGAGGAGAGAGGGGACAAGCAAGGGGTGCGTGCAGGGGTCCATAAGTGGACCTACCCTGTGGAACCTCTTGCTGGACCCCTATTATGAACTGAAGGAAGAAGAGTATATTCTCAAGCGTTTGCAGATGATGTAGTGATAGTGTTTGAAGGAATGAATGGTAGCGAGATTGCGCGAAGGCAAGCGTCGTCTTATCAAGAGTGAAAGAGTGGGGAGAAGAACAAGCTGAAGTTTGCTCCCCACAAAACGAATGCGATGTTAGTCACTAACAAATTAAAATATGACACCCCGAGGTTGGTAATGGGCGCAACACCAATTCAGCACAAGGCCGAGTTAAAATATTAGGTCTTACAATAGATGATAAGCTCACCTTTAACAGCCACCTGGACAACACCTGCAAAAAGCGATAGATAGGTATAAAATGCTATCCAGGACCTTAAAAAATCAGTTGGGGACTTCGCAGGCATAGTGGGATTATTTACAATGCAGTCGTGGAGCCGACGGTCTTGTACTGCAGCAGCCGCGGCCAGGCCCCGGCCGTCAAAAGCTGGGTGCGAGGAAGAGACTTGGGACCATCCAGCGACCTTTCGCCCTAAAATGTGCAGGGCCTATCGAACGGTCTCCCTGAACTCCGCTCTGGTGTTGGCTGGGCTGCTCCCCTAGATCTCAAGTCCGCGAGGCCGCGGCCTATATATGAAATCAAGAAGGGTGCGGACCACCCAATACTGTGAAGGACAGGAGGTGGAGCGGCCGGCTCCAGCCCTGGGGGCCCGCATCCCGTAAGGCAGACGGGACTGAGGTTCGAAATGATGAAACGAAGAGCGGTATATAAATTCGGCAGAATCATATATTCTGCGCATTTATGCAGACGGCAGCAAGATTCCCAGCCCGGTCGAGTCGGGGCCGCGCTCTCTTTTTGGGAGGTGAGGCCGAGACAAAAACCGTCAAGCTTGCTTTGTCGGCACCTACTGTACCGTATACCAGGCGAACTTCTGGCCCTGAACCGAGCGGTATGCAGGCCCCAACGGAGACAGGAGATCTCAATCAGGATCTTCAGCGACTCCAGATCGGCACTCGAGGCGGTAACCATGGGCTCACCACATCCCCTCGCCGAACACTCAAGGTGTCCTTCGAGCACGACTCCAAACAGGGAGGTCTCCCTGTTTTTGGATAAAAGCACGGTCGGGGATGAGGGAACTCGAGGAGGTTGACCAGCTGGCAAAGAGGCCGCTTTGGGGTCGAAGAAGAAACGACTACGACCTATGTCCCGTCTCATCCGTCAAGCGGGCTCCGAAGGAGACGATCGACGAATGGGAGAGAGGTATGTCAGGAGAAAAACCGCGGAAGTGGCACAGCTCTTTTCCCGAGCGCTGCTACTGCGTACAATATAGTGAGGAACATGGACATAACGCATCACACGACGCAATTCATCACTGGGCACGGTGGGTTTCCTCGTATTTGAAGAAATTCAAGTGCGCGGAGAACTCATCGTAATGTCAGTGAGTAAGAAGAGACAGTCTCTCATCTATTGTGTGAGTGCCCAATTTTCGCGAACGATGGGTATAATATTGAGCAGAAGAATTGGGCACAGCATTGGTGGAGAGAACCTTAGCCTGATAATGGCCAGCAAAGGAAGAAATAAATTTATTGAGTTTAGTAATATAATTACAAAATTCATAAATTTAAACAGGGAAAGCTGGCCAATAAATAAGCGTTGTGTCGTTTGATGCGTTCTGTCCACAGCATGAATAAAATTGTCATTTTTTTAAATCTCATTTTTAACTCCGAATACTCATTTATTAAAGAAGAGGCTAAATTATTAAATATTAAAAAAGAGGCCTTGACGATGTCAGGGGGTAAATATATTAAAAACTAAACCTAACCTAACCTAGCCACAACCTAACCTAGCCTAACCTAACCTAACCTAACCTAGCCACAACCTAACCTAACCTAACCTAACCTAACCTAGCCTAACCTAACCTAGCCTAACCTAGCCTAACCTAACCTAACCTAACCTAACCTAACCTAACCTAACCTAACCTAGCCTGTACAACCTAACCTAACCTAACCTAACTAACCTAACCTAACCTAGCCTAACCTAGCCTAGCCTAACCTAGCCTGGCCACAACCTGGCCTGGCCTAACCTAGCCTAACCTAACCTAACCTAACCTAGCCTGGCCTAGCCTAACCTAACCTAACCTAACCTAACCTAGCCTAACCTAGCCTAACCTAGCCTAACCTAGCCTAGCCTAGCCACAACCTAACCTAACCTAGCCTGGCCTGGCCTGGCCTAGCCTAGCCTAACCTGGCCTAACCTAGCCTAACCTGGCCTAGCCTAGCCTAACCTAGCCTAGCCTAACCTAGCCTAACCTAACCTAGCCACAACCTAACCTAACCTAACCTAACCTAGCCTAACCTAACCTAGCCTAACCTAGCCTAACTAACCTAACCTAACCTAACCTAACCTAACCTAACCTAACCTAACCTAACCTAACCTAACCTAACCTAACCTAACCTAACCTTTTTTTTTTTTTTTTTCGTGGGAAATGTACCATGCCGCCCTCGCGGGGGCAAGGGCAGGTTATGTCGGACTCGCACCGACTAAAACCCCACGGTGGTCGCCACCAACGCTCGCGGTCGCGGGATCTCCGTTGAGAACGCAGCCGCAGCCCCCTGCGCTTCGCTGGGATAGCCCAGGCCCGGGGGCGTGCGTGAAGATCGCACCCCAGAACCCTCACGGAACTATCACGACGACACGGTACCACGTCGTGCCGTCGTCCTCCTCGGGGTCGCTATTGCTGGACGGTCGGGCCCCTTCGATCGTCAGCGACCCGTAAGGGCCCCGTTTACGGTAGGGGGATCACCGATGGGAGGGCCGTGACGATGCGCGCGAGCACTTGCGTCGGCCCGTCTCCGAGCAGGATCGGTCCTCTCTCTGTCCGCTCGGCAGCCTCCTTTCGGACCATTACGGTCTCGCAGAAGGCTACGGCCCTCCACGCCGATTCCCGCGCAGCATCGCCGACACGACTGCTGGCGGGGACAGGTTCCGTCCGATGTGACCGACCAAGACCCGCCGCTCGGCTTCCCGCGCGCCCGGACGAAGCGGCAGGCGTGTGCGATGCACGGGTGCCGATCGTTGCCGCCACAGTGGAAGCAATTCGCCGTCGCCTCGCGACCGATCTTACAGGTAATCACCGAAACAGCCGTGCCCGGTGATCACCTGCGTAAGTCTGTAGGTGAGTCTTCCTCCTCGTCGCTGCATCCGGAAGCTGAAGATGGCAGAGGAATGCTCCGACGACGCGTTTGCGCGCATTCTGCTCCTCGCGGGCCTTGCGCGCCACGTCGCGAATGCGATACGTCGTTCCTGCCGTTTTACCGCCTCAGAGCGCCTCTTCTGGCTCGCCACCACCGCTCTGGCGTAGGATCCGGTGATACGCACCAGCGTCCATGTCACTCAGAATATCCAGAGGTGGAGAGCGAGCCAGGATTATCGCCGCCTCGAACGATACCGTCCGGTATCCTCGCACGACCCATGGCCATCCCTGCACGCTGGACGCTGTAGATCTTGGTCCTACAGCGTCGGATGGCCAACCTCTTCGCCATACGGGCGCCCCATAGAGGGCTGCGGATCGTACGACCCCGGCATAGAGGCGGCGAACTTCCTCCTCGGTCCCCGAGATTGGGCAGCAGTCTGTGCCGCACCCGCTACCCTCTCGATCCGGGGGCCAGGCATCGAAGTGCTCTTCGAAGCCCCAGCGACTGTCCAGAGTGAGGCCTGGGTGCTTCATGCCGCCCCGCCCGACTTCAGACTCACCTACTCGGACGCACGAGTGGGTGGTTCCCTGCTCCGCGGCAGTTTGTGGAACCATAGCGCCTCGGTCTTGTGAAGGCGCTACCTCCAGTCCCAACTCGTGGACTTTGGCGACGACGATTTCCGCTTTAAGCTCGGCGAGCTCCTTGGTCCTCGAAGGGTCGCTGGCGACCACCAACGTGTCGTCAGCGTAACAGACGACATATACGCCAGCAGAAGGCTCGACTCGCAGAACAGAGTCGTAGGCGAGATTCCACAGTAACGGGCTAAAACCGACCCTGTGGAACCCACGCTGGATCTCCTCCGGATCCTCACATTACCGTCTCGGTCCATGTACAAGATGTACCTGTCTTTCGTAGTCCGCGATCACTTTACTTTGCAGTGGGAGACACCATGGTGTAAAGTCCCCCTTATCGCGTCCCAGGGCAGGGAATTAAAGGCGTTGACGATATCAATGTTTATCGCCAGCGCCGCCGCCCAGGACACAGCCTGCTCCGACAGGGGAGCGGACGCGCAAGAACCGCGTCGATGGTGGAACGCTCGTCGGAAGCCGAACTGGTTTTCGGCGAGATCGGGACCGACACGCGACAGATGCCCGTTGGACGGGCGGCAAAATTCTCTCGAATAACTTGCGCCCGGCCTCGTCCGGCGACAGGCATATGGGACGGTACGCAGAGGGAGAATCTGCGACTCTGTCTGCCTTCTTCAAGAGGACCATTCCGGGCCTCCTTCCGAACCCTGAGGAACGAGGCGTTACGGAGGCAGCTGGTGAACAGCTGCCTCAGCCTGTTCCCGAGGTAGCCGAACTCAACACCCAGACCCGGCCGGGAATTCCGTCGGGTCTGGCGCTGATGTTCCGGCGCTCAAGCGGCCCACGGCTCGGTCCAGCTCCTGTGCGGTCTTTGCCCATTTCGTCACTCCAATGACACGGAGATTGGGGGTAGACTGAGGACTTGACCGACCCACTCCGAAGAGCAGTAAATCACTCTCTTCCCAAGAGACCGAATCTAGAGTTTCCGTCACCGGGGGCGTCCAAGGACGGAGCTTTCTAGCGCACCATCCTGTACGGACGCCCCACGGATCCTGTTGAGTCCTCAGGAGCTCTCTCAGGACCGAGACCTGGCGTTGCAGACAGCTGCTGCAACGCCTTCAAATGTAACCGCTCGATACGCCTCGTAGAGTGCAGCTCTCCTCACTCGGGCTCGCCCTTCCTTCGGGCTCTGGCGTACTGGCGGCGGCTCCTGTGCGGAGTCGCTCTTGGCTCCGCGATCTCTGCCGACCGCAGTACACCGCCCGCTTGGGGCGACCGGTCCGGGGCATCGACGCGTCACAAATACGCGTCATCGTGTCGGAACCAGTTCGCTTCCACTTCCGGTCGGACGGAACCTCTTCGGCGCTTTCCAGCCCGTAGTGCAGCGTTGGCGGCGGCTGAGCAAGTCGGTCTAGCCTTGAGACACCAACGTCGCGTGTGACTGCCTTCTCGGCGGCTGGTGACAGCGTCGGGGCAGCGGATTGCAAGATCGAATAAAATATGGCGGTGGTCGGATAACGTGACCACCTCCTCTGCAACTTCCGCCAGCCCGACAACATGCGCATCGCAGCGGGAGTCGCCATGTAAGATCCGACCGACTCCCCTGCCACCGCACGCACGTGCTTACGGACCCGATTTGCCAATCGGAGGTCAATCCAACCGCCCATTCCATCACCGTCTCTCCCTTCGGACTGTCGCTGGGATTCCCCACGCCCTGGAGTGGGCGTTTGAAGTCTCAAGTTGTAATCGACGGACCCGAGGAGGCACCTGCGAACGCAGAGTGCCACCTCGTCAGGTACACCTCGTAGTCGGCGAGGACCTCGCGGGGAGAACTAACAGCCAACTATGGCCAGGGTGCCCCATTGCACTGCAACAAAGCCCTGACCCCTTCCCAATAGGGAGCAGGGTGGGACACCCTCTCCACCCCCAGTAGATCGCTACGGAACCCAGCTCATCGCCGAACCAGTGAGGGTGGTCGGCACGGCATAGGGCTCCGCCACTACTGCCAGAGCAACCCGGCTCCCGCAGTGGTCTGCATAAACAAATGCTGAGCATTGCGGCAGTGGTTCAGGTTGCTCTGAAGGACCTTGAGGGGTGCGAAGAGGCCTACGCGACCTCCATCCCGAGCTGGTGCGGGGTTGCGGCTAGTGCCGCTGGGACTGCTGCTGCGCTTGCGGGGGCAGGAGGAGATGGTTTTCTCCGCTCTTCTTTGATGGTGGGGCGCACCTCTTACCAAGACGATGGTTAGGGGCAGCCCAGGTCCAGCACAGTGGACATTTGAGTGCAGGCTTTGCACTCCTCTGGCCCTGTGCTTGGTTTTCCGAAAAACAGAAGACATGAAAATTACACAAATATAAAGATAAATTTACATCATTATAGTACAAAGCCAACTGATTACAACTAGACTAGAAAATGGCCCTAAATGCAGCGCAGGATGACTGTCTATATTACTGAAACCGTACTGCAAAAGTAGGTTTAGATACTTAGACTAATACACAAAGATATAGGTGGTTAGGGTTAGAGTTAGGTTAAGAGTTAGATTAAGTTTAAGGTTTAGAGTTGGGATTACAAAATCCAGCACGAATAACAGAAAGACATGAAAATTTTTACAAATGGAATAAATTACGTAATTATGAAACTAAAATAACTGATTACAGCAGACTAGAAATAAGCTAAATACGACATAGGATGACTGTCTAGCTTTGATTACACTTACTGAACAAATATACCTGTCCAAAAACCAATTTGGAATGGCAGGGCTCACAAGATATAGGTGGTTAAAGTTTAGGTTGGGTTAAGGTTTAGGATTTACAAAATCAGCACGAAAACAGAGACATGAAAATTTTTACTGGAAATGGAATAAATTACGTAATTATGAAACTAAAAATAGCTGATTATAACTAGACTAGAAATGGCCTAAATACGGCACTTGGGATGACTGTCCAACGATTACACTGAACAAATGCTATAACAAAAAACCAATTTGGAATGCTTAGGAACTCTAATACCTGCAAGATATAGGTGGTTAGGGTTGGAGTTTAGGTTGAGTTAGGTTAGGTTGGAGTTACAAATCAGCACGAAAAACGAAGACATGAAAATTTTTACAAATGGAATAAATTACGTAATTATGAAACTAAAATAACTGGTGCCAGCTAGACTAGAAATGGCCTAAATACGGCGCAGGATGACTGTCTAGCAGAATTACACTGAACAAATGCTACAACAAAAAACCAATTTGGAATGCTTAAACATGAAAATTA
>JAGSMU010000443.1:0-26597 GCA_029286865.1 Teinopalpus imperialis
CACAAATATAAAGATAAATTTACATCATTATAGTACAAAGCCAACTGATTACAACTAGACTAGAAATATGGCCTAAATGCAGCGCAGGATGACTGTCTAACTATTACACTGAACAAATGCTACAACAAAAACCAATTTGGAATACTTAAGACTCTAATACACAAAGATATAGGTGGTTAGGTTAGAGTTAGGTTAGAGTTAGGTTAGGTTAAGGTTAGGTTGGGATTACAAAATCCAGCACGAAAAACAGAAGACATGAAAATTTTTACAAATGGAATAAAATTACGTAATTATGAAACTAAAAATAACTGATTACAGCTAGACTAGAAATGGCTAAATACGGCGCAGGATGACTGTCTAACGATTACACTGAACAAATGCTATAACAAAAACCAATTTGGAATGCCAAGACTCTAATACACAAGATATAGGTGGTTAGGTTAAGGTTAGGTTAGGTTAGGTTAGGTTAGGATTAGGTTACAAAATCAGCACGAAAAACAGAGACATGAAAATTTTTACAAATGGAATAAAATTACGTAATTATGAAACTAAAAATAACTGATTATAACTAGACTAGAAATGGCCTAAATACGGCACTTGGGATGACTGTCCAACGATTACACTGAACAAATGCTATAACAAAAACCAATTTGGAATGCTTAAGACTCTAATACACAAGATATAGGTGGTTAGGTTAGGTTAGAGTTAGGTTAGAGTTAGGTTAGGTTGGAGTTACAAAATCAGCACGAAAAACGAAGACATGAAAATTTTTACAAATGGAATAAAATTACGTAATTATGAAACTAAAAATAACTGATTACAGCTAGACTAGAAATGGCCTAAATACGGCGCAGGATGACTGTCTAACAATTACACTGAACAAATGCTACAACAAAAACCAATTTGGAATGCTTAAGACTCTAATACACAAAGATATAGGTGGTTAGGTTAGGTTAGGTTAGGTTAAGGTTACAAAATCAGCTGAAAAACGAAGACATGAAAATTTTTACAAAATGGAGATAAAATTACGTAATTATGACACTAAAAATAACTGATTACAACTAGACTAGAAATATGGCCTAAATGCGGCGCAGGATGACTGTCTAACAGTACACTGAACAAATGCTACAACAAAAAACCAGTTTGGAATGCTTAAGACTCTAATACACAAGATATAGGTGGTTAGGTTAGGTTGGGATTAGGTTAGGTTACAAAATCAGCACGAAATACGAAGACATGAAAATTTTTACAAATAGAATAAAATTACGTAATTATGACACTAAAAATAACTGATTACAACTAGACTAGAAATGGCCTAAATGCGGCGCAGGATGACTGTCTAACTATTACACTGAACAAATGCTACAACAAAAACCAATTTGAATGCTTAAGACTCCTAATACACAAAGATATAGGTGGTTAGAGGTTAGGTTAGGTTGGGATTACAAAATCAGCACGAAAAACAGAGACATGAAAATTTTTACAAATAGAATAAAATTAGGTAATTATGACACTAAAAATAACTGATTACAACTAGACTAGAAATGGCCTAAATGCGGCGTAGGATGACTGTCTAACGATTACACTGAACAAATGCTACAACAAAAACCAATATGGAATGCTTAAGACTCTAATACAAAGATATAGGTGGTTAGGAGTTAGAGTTAGAGTTAGGTTAAGGTTACAAAATCAGCACGAAAAGCAAAGACATGAAAATTTTTACAAATGGAATAAAATTACGTAATTATGAAACTAAAAATAACTGATTACAACTAGACTAGAAATGGCCTAAATGCGGCTGGGATGACTGTCTAACTATTACACTGAACAAATGCTACAACAAAAACCAATTTGGAATGCCAGACTCTAATACACAAAGATATAGGTGGTTAGGTTAGGTTAGAGTTAGGTTAGGTTAAGGTTACAAAATCAGCACGAAAAACAGAGACATGAAAATTTTTACAAATAGAATAAAATTAGGTAATTATGACACTAAAATAGCTGATTACAACTAGACTAGAAATGGCCTAAATGCGGCGTAGGATGACTGTCTAACTATTACACTGAACAAATGCTACAACAAAAACCAATTTAGATGCTTAAGACTCTAATACACAAAGATATAGGTGGTTAGGTTAGGTTAGGTTAGAGTTAGGTTAGGTTACAAAATCAGCACGAAAAGCAAGACATGAAAATTTTTACAAATGGAATAAAATTACGTAATTATGACACTAAAAATAACTGATTACAACTAGACTAGAAATGGCCTAAATGCGGCGCAGGATGACTGTCCAACGATTACACTGAACAAATGCTATAACAAAAACCAATTTTAGATGCTTAAGACTCTAATACACAAGATATAGGTGGTTAGGTTAGGTTGGAGTTACTAAATCAGCACGAAAAGCAAGACATGAAAATTTTTACAAATGGAATAAAATTACGTAATTATGAAACTAAAAATAACTGATTACAACTAGACTAGAAATGGCTAAATACGGCGCAGGATGACTGTCTAACGATTACACACTGAACAAATGCTACAACAAAAAACCAATTTGGAATGCTTAGACTCTAATACACAAAGATATAGGTGGTTAGGTTAGAGTTAGAGTTAGAGTTAGGTTAGGTTAGGTTACACAAAATCAGCACGAAAAACGAAGACATGAACATTTTTACAAATGGAATAAAATTACGTAATTATGAAACTAAAAATAACTGATTACAACTAGATTCAGAAATGGCCTAAATGCGGTGCAGGATGACTGTCCAACGATTACACTGAACAAATGCTACAACAAAAACCAATTGGGAATGCTTAGACTCTAATACACAAAGATATAGGTGGTTAGGGTTAGGTTAGGTTAGGTTAGGTTGGGTTACAAAATCAGCACGAAAAACGAGACATGAAAATTTTTACAAATGGAATAAAATTACGTAATCATGAAACTACAAATAACTGATTACAACTAGACTAGAAATGGCCAAAATGCGGCGCAGGATGACTGTCTAACGATTACACTGAACAAATGCTACAACAAAAACCAATTTGGAATGTAAGACTCTAATACACAAAGATATAGGTGGTTAGGTTAGAGTTAGAGTTAGGTTACAAAATCCAGCACGAAAAGCAAGACATGAAAATTTTTACAAATGGAATAAAATTACATAATTATGAAACTAAAAATAACTGATTACCACTAGACTAGAAATGGCCTAAATACGGCGCAGGATGACTGTCTAACGATTACACTGAACAAATGCTACAACAAAAAACCAATTTGGAATGCTTAAGACTCTAATACACAAAGATATAGGTGGTTAGGGTTAGGTTAGGTTATGTTAGGTTACAAAATCAGCACGAAAAACGAAGACATGAAAATTTTTACAAATAGAATAAAATTACGTAATTATGACACTAAAAATAACTGATTACAACTAGACTAGAAATGAAAGCTAAATGCGGCGCAGGATGACTGTCTAACGATTACACTGAACAAATGCTACAACAAAAAACCAATTTGGAATGCTTAAGACTCTAATGCACAAAGATATAGGTGGTTAGGGTTAGGTTAGGATAGATTAGGTGAGGTTAGGTTACAAAATCCTTTGAAAAACGAAGACATGAAAATTTTTACAAATAGAGATAAAATTACGTAATTATGACACTCAAAATAACTGATTACAACTAGACTAGAAATGGCCTAAATGCGGTGCAGGATGACTGTCTAACAGTGCACTGAACAAATGCTACTACAAAAAACCAATTTGGAATGCTTAAGACTCTAATACACAAAGATATAGGTGGTTAGGGTTAGGTTAGGTTAGGTTAGGTAACAAAATCAGCACGAAAAACGAAGACATGAAAATTTTTACAAATGGAATAAAATTACGTAATTATGAAACTAAAAATAACTGATTACAACTAGACTAGAAATGGCCTAAATACGGCGCAAGTTGACTGTCTAACGATTACACTGAACAAACGCAACAACAAAAAACCAATTGGGAATGCTTAAGACTCTAATACACAAACATATAGGTGGTTAGGGTTAGGTTAGGTTAGGTTAGGTTACAAAATCAGCACGAAAAACGAAGACATGAAATTTTTTACAAATGGAATAAAATTACGTAATTATGAAACTAAAAATAACTGATTACAACTAGACTACAAATGGCCTAAATACGGCGTAGGATGACTGTCTAACGATTACACTGAACAAATGCTACAACAAAAAACCAATTTGGAATGCTTAAGACTCTAATACACAAAGATATAGGTGGTTAGGGTTAGGTTAGGTTAGGTTAGGTTAGGTTAGTTACAAAATTAGCACGAAAACCGAAGACATGAAAATTTTTAAAAATAGAATAAAATTACGTAATTATGACACTAAAAATAACTGATTACAACTAGACTAGAAATGGCCTAAATGCGGAGCAGGATGACTGTCTAACGATTACACTGAACAAATGCTACAACAAAAACCAATTTGGAATGCTTAAGACTCTAATACACAAAGATTTAGGTGGTTAGGAGTTAGAGTTAGGTTACAAAATCAGCACGAAAAAGAAACGAAGACATGAAAATTTTTACAAATGGAATAAAATTACGTAATTATGGAAACTAAAAATAACTGATTACAACTAGACTACAAATGGCCTAAATACGGCGCAGGATGACTGTCCAACTATTACACTGAACAAATGCTACAACAAAAACCAATTTGGAATGCTTAAGACTCCTAATACACAAAGATATAGGTGGTTAGGGTTAGGTTAGGTTAGGTTGGGTTAGGTTAGAAAATCAGCACGAAAAACGAAGACATGAAAATTTTTACAAATGGAATAAAATTACGTAATTATGAAACTAAAAATAACTGATTACAGCTAGACTAGAAATGGCCTAAATACGGCACTTAGGATGACTGTCCAACGATTACACTGAACAAATGCTATAACAAAAACCAATTGGGAATGCTTAAGACTCTAATACACAAGATATAGGTGGTTAGGGTTAGGTTAGGTTACTAAATCAGCACGAAAAACAAAGACATGAAAATTTTTAAAAATAGAATAAAATTACGTAATTATGACACTAAAATAACTGATTACAACTAGACTAGAAATGGCCTAAATACGGCGTAGGATGACTGTCCAACGATTACACTGAACAAATGCTACAACAAAAACCAATTTGGAATGCTTAAGACTCCTAATACACAAAGATATAGGTGGTTAGGGTTAGGTTAGGATTAGAGTTAGATTAGGTTAGAGTTAGGTTAGGTTAGGTTACAAAATCAGCACGAAAAAGCAAGACATGAAAATTTTTACAAATGGAATAAAATTACGTAATTATGAAACTAAAAATAACTGATTACAGCTAGACTAGAAATGGCTAAATACGGCACTTAGGATGACTGTCTAACGATTACACTGAACAAATGCTACAACAAAAACCAATTTGGAATGCTTAAGACTCTAATACACAAAGATATAGGTGGTTAGGGTTAGGTTAAGGTTAGAGTTGGGATTAGGTTAAGGTTACAAAATCAGCACGAAAAACAGGAACATGAAAATTTTTACAAATGGAATAAAATTACGTAATTATGGAAACTAAAAATAACTGATTACAACTAGACTAGAAATGGCCTAAATACGGCTGGGATGACTGTCTAACGATTACATTGAACAAATGCTACAACAAAAACCAATTTGGAATGCTTAAGACTCCTAATACACAAGATATAGGTGGTTAGGTTAGGTTAGGTTAAGTTAGATTAGGTTAGGTTAGGTTAGGTTACAAAATCAGCACGAAAAACGAAGACATGAAAATTTTACAAATGGAATAAAGTACGTAATTATGAAACTAAAAATAACTGATTACAACTAGACTAGAAATGGCTAAATACGGCGCAGGATGACTGTCTAACGATTACACTGAACAAATGCTACAACAAAAAATCAATTTGGAATGCTTAAGACTCTAATACACAAAGATATAGGTGGTTAGGGTTTGGTTAGGTTAGGTTAGGTTGGGTTAGGTTAGGTTAGGTTACAAAATCAGCACGAAAAACGAAGACATGAAAATTTTTACAAATGGAATAAAATTACGTAATTATGAAACTAAAAATAACTGATTACAACTAGACTAGAAATGGCCTAAATACGGCTGGGATGACTGTCCAACTATTACACTGAACAAATGCTATAACAAAAACCAATTTGGAATGCTTAAGACTCTAATACACAAAGATATAGGTGGTTAGGTTAGGTTAGGTTAGGTTAGGTTAGGATTGAGTTACAAAATCAGCACGAAAAACGAAGACATGAAAATTTTACAAATGGAATAAAATTACGTAATTATGAAACTAAAAATAACTGATTACAACTAGACTAGAAATGGCTAAATACGGCGCAGGATGACTGTCCAACGATTACACTGAACAAATGTACAACAAAAACCAATTTGGAATGCTTAAGACTCTAATACACAAGATATAGGTGGTTAGGTTAGAGTTAGAGTTAGGTTGGGTTACAAAATCAGCACGAAAAAGCAAGACATGAAAATTTTTA
Source organism: Teinopalpus imperialis (assembly GCA_029286865.1). NCBI lineage: Eukaryota > Metazoa > Arthropoda > Insecta > Lepidoptera > Papilionidae > Teinopalpus > Teinopalpus imperialis. The sequence goes on from JAGSMU010000443.1 coordinate 6,574, forward strand.
CAAATAGAATAAAATTACGTAATTATGACACTAAAATAGCTGATTACAACTAGACTAGAAATGTCCTAAATGCGGCGCAGGATGACTGTCTAACGATTACACTGAACAAATGCTACAACAAAAACCAATTTGGAATGCTTAAGACTAATACACAAAGATATAGGTGGTTAGGGTTAGGTTAGGTTAGGTTAGGTTAGGTTAGGTTACAAAATCAGCACGAAATACGAAGACATGAAAATTTTTACAAATAGAATAAAATTACGTAATTATGACACTAAAAATAACTGATTACAACTAGACTAGAAATGGCCTAAATGCGGCGCAGGATGACTGTCTAACTATTACACTGAACAAATGCTACAACAAAAAACCAATTTGGAATGCTTAAGACTCTAATACACAAAGATATAGGTGGTTAGGGTTAGGTTAGGTTAGGTTACAAAATCAGCACGAAAAACGAAGACATGAAATTTTTACAAATAGAATAAAATTAGGTAATTATGACACTAAAAATAACTGATTACAACTAGACTAGAAATGGCCTAAATGCGGCGTAGGATGACTGTCTAACGATTACACTGAACAAATGCTACAACAAAAAACCAATTTGGAATGCTTAAGACTCTAATACACAAAGATATAGGTGGTTAGGGTTAGGTTAGGTTAGGTTAGGTTAGGTTAGGTTAGAGTTAGGTTAGAGTTAAGAGTTAGAGTTGGGATTGGGATTAGGTTAGAGTTAGAGTTGGGATTAGAGTTAGGTTAGGTTAGGTTAGGTTGGGATTGGGATTGGGTTAGAGTTAGGTTAGGTTAGGTTAGGTTAGGCTAGGTTAGGTTAGGTTAGGTTAGGTTAGGTTGAGTTAGGTTAGGTTGGGAGTTAGGTTAGGTTAGGTTAGGTTAGGTTAGGTTGGGTTAGGTTAGGTTAGGTTGGGTTAGGTTGGGTTAGGTTAAGGTTAGGTTAAGGTTAGGTTAGGTTGGGTTAGGTTAGGTTAAGGTTGGGTTGGGTTGGGTTAGGTTAGAGTTAGGTTAGGTTAGGTTGGGTTAGGTTAGGTTAGGTTAGGTTAGGTTAGGTTGGGTTGGGTTAGGTTGGGTTAGGTTGGGTTAGGTTAAGGTTAGGTTAGGTTAGGTTAGGTTAGGTTAGGTTAGGTTAGGATTAGAGTTAGGTTGGGTTAGGTTAGGTTAGGTTAGGTTAGGTTAGGTTAGGTTAGGTTAGGTTAGAGTTGGGTTAGGTTAAGGTTAGGTTGGGATTGGGATTAGGTTAGGTTAGGTTAGGTTAAGGTTAAGGTTAAGGTTAGGTTAGGTTAGGTTGGGATTAGGTTAGGTTGGGTTAGGTTAGGTTGGGATTGGGTTAGGTTAGGTTAGGTTAGGATTGGGTTAGGTTAGAGTTGGAGTTAGGTTAGGTTAAGGTTAGGTTAAGGTTAGGTTAGGTTAGGTTAGGTTAGGTTAGGTTAGGTTAGGTTAGGTTAGGTTAGGTTAGGTTGGGTTAGGTTAGGTTAGGAGTTAGAGTTGGAGTTAGAGTTGGAGTTAGGTTAGGTTAGGTTAGGTTAGGTTAGGTTAGGTTAGGTTGGGATTTAGGTTAGGTTAAGGTTAGGTTAGAGTTGGGATTAGGTTAGAGTTAAGGTTAGGTTAGGTTAGGTTAGGTTAGGTTAGGTTAGGTTAGGTTAGGTTAGGTTAGGTTAGGTTAGGTTAGGTTAGGTTAGGTTAGGTTAAGGTTAGGTTAGGTTAGGTTAGGTTAGGTTAGGTTAGAGTTAGGTTAAGGTTAGGTTAGGTTAGGTTAGGTTAGGTTAGGTTAGGTTTTTTTTTTTTTTTTTTTTTTTTTTTCTTAATCTTATGTTTAATCATATTGGAACAATTTTAATTCTTATTGGATAATGTGTTTATATGTGAGATTAACTGTTTATTCCTTACTTGGGGAGTATGTTTCCTGGCAGAACGCTATTTGATACGTTTCTGCCTGATTTATATCCCCATATATTCCACCGAGTTTTACTTTCCCCGATGACCGTTTACTGACTAATTTATACACGTATATAATAAAAGTTGGCTTTACAGTATTTACATAAAAATCATATCTTAGCTATTGATTCTTTGAGACGTAGGGTGTACAACTGCTAATGGATACAGGTTGTACTACCTAGTCTCATGCCCTAAACCATACAGAAGTACTGTACAGTTAAATTAATTATTGAATATTCTAGTATATATATATAAGTGTGTCCCGAATAAAGAAAATGATTTATCGCTAAACTGAGGAATACGACTTCTATTGAAGCCGCATTTCCCGGAGGCTCGAGTCTCGAGACGCTCGACTAAATATTCTTATTACTAACACAGAACACTTAAATATTAATTACATTTACAAATATTAAATCAAATGTTTTAACCTATTCTTACACTATAATTTTACATAGAATGAATAATTTTACATGAAAGATGCTTACGCTTAACGAATAATATAAAACAATACTCCTTATACTAAAATAAACGCACACGTGCAAGCGCTTCGCCGTGGCTAAAATAGACCCGACGCGACAAGGCCACGCTTTCTCCGCCATACGGCGCACAACTCGGAGCGAGGCGCTTGCGCAGCGCAGGGGAATGATGCGCTATCGTTTCGTGAGAACAATAAATTTAAACATGAATAAAATAGAGACCGTGCTATGGTCACTACCACGCTACAGTGCTCGCTATTTGTTGCAATGAAATTCGCAGCTAGGGTTGGGCGGCGGTGCGGTGCCATATGCTTAACACTATTTGTATGATGTACGGCTAAAGAACAATTGGTATGTATACAGATGTCTGTTGTTAATTGCTAAAACTAGAATTATCTTTAGAATTTAGAACAAGCGAAATACAGAATAATTAACACATAAATTTCTTATATAAAGCAAAGAAAAATCATTTTATATACAGGTATCTATTCTATATTAACGCTAATTTCTTAAAGCTAGATTATTGGAATTTGAAAAGAACTACAAATATAATAACTGCGTTAATTTAAACAATTGAGCCGCGTCGCCGCATCTAAAATAGACACCGCTTGAGGCCCCGGTCCTTTGTGGAATGCGCGGGGAGCGGGGCCAGGCGCGGGGGGTGCAGCGCGCTATCGGTTGTGGGAATAAGATTTAAAATTATTAGTAAGAAGCGATGAACAATTTAAACCATGCCACGGCCACTCCCGAGCGGCGATGCTCGCAGTTGAATACGCACATCGTTCTCAGCCCGGGAATGTCGGTGGCATGTGCCATATGCTTAAACATTAGTATGACATAATTAAAGTTATTTACAAAGCTGGCCTACTACAATTTAATAAATGGTAAATAATATGATCGTAAAAGAAAATAAACATAAATATATGACGACATTATATGATGCAAAAACAACAATTATTTATCTATATACAAGTATCTATTCTAATTAATCAATACGATAACATAAACAATTGGACTGCGTCGCCGCATCTAAAAATGGATATCGCTTGGGGCCCCAGTCCCTTCGCGGAATGCGCGGGGGCAGGGCGAACGAAACGACGCAGCGCGCAGTCGGTTGTGAAAGTAAAAATGTATACAATTAAAAATTTAAACGGTGCCGTGGCCGCTCCCGCGTGCTCAGCGGTGCTCGCCATGAGATACGATGCACCGTTCGCAACCCGGGAAGGGCGGCGGTACGTAATTAGACACAAATTTGACGTGATTAATTAATTGAATGCTTGCAAAGCTGGCCTAATATAATTTAATAAAAGAAAATAACAAGATTGTAAAGAAAATAAATATAAATATATGACAGCATTATATACAGCAAAAGATCAACAACAATTCTTTTGTATACAAATATCTATTCTATATTAGTACTAATTTCTTAGAGCTAGACCTATCATAAGGATTTTGAGAAGTAATTACAAAAAAAAAAAAGAAAGAAATTATTACTAAGATTGCATAAACAATTGAACTGCGTCGCCGCATCTAAAATAGACACCGCCCGGTCCTTCGCGGAATGCGCGGGGGCAGGGCAGAACGAAACGACACCTGTACCTGATCAGTTGTGAAAGTAAAAATATAAACAATTAAAAATTTAAACGGTGCCGTGGCCGCTCCCGCATGCTCAGCGGTGCTAGCCGTTAGATACGGTGCACCGTTCGCAACCCGGGAAGGGCGGCGGCGCGTGCATGACACAAATTTAACATGGTTAATTGAGGCAATTTAATATATGATAAATGACATGACTTGTAGATATAAAAAAAATAGTATATAACAGTTATATTAAAATGGTAAAAATTTAGATGTAAAAGTTGAAAAACTGCTCCAATCGTCGCTGACCGTGAGAGAGAGGAGCTACGCTCCGTAGTCTACTCTGTTGTCGACTCTCTCTCTCATGGCTCGCAAGCGTGGGCAGGACATTGAGTTCGCGGTGTGTTTAATGTCATTTTTTGTTTTAAACTTATCATTATGCGCAACACAATTAAAACATTTCGCTGAGTTCGGAGCGTCTTTGCTTGGGCACTCAGCAACTTGATGTTCCGTGCTAGCACAGTGGGAGCAAAGGGCTCACTGTCGCTGTGCAGTGGGAACGCATATGCTTGGTGCAGGCATTTATGGCACTGAAGGAATGGAAAGCTGGCAACGTGGATCTTCTGGTGGTCTACGGCAATCCTTGCCATATCCACCATTTTCCTGTATACCTTCGGTTCCGCTAACAGAACTGCGTTGTATAAGTTCTGGTTCTTATTATTGCGCTTGAAGCGTAGTTTCAAATTCTCAGGGTCGCTGCCGATTATCTCGCCGAGTTCAGTGTTTTGAACCTTGATGATGGCGACGGATCTTCAGCAGGAGTGTCTTTTGAGACGCCTTTCATTATGATCATAGGCTTAAGTCTGCGGACAGGTTCAGCCTTAATCTCTGATCGTGTTTTAATCTCAACAACGTGTCATCCCGCTGGGTCGTGGTGTCAAATTCGATCCGCAATTTATTATTCGACACAGCTTGAATGCGTGCCGGTGCGTATGTTGATTCACGGTACGTAATACTCTTCTTAAAAGCTTGTATCACTTCTTGCCTGGTCTTGGTCTCCGCCACCGTGCTGACTATGATAGCTGGCGGTCGCAGGTGGTGGAGCAGGCGTGGCCGAAGATGTGGCGCCACCGCCCTGAGTCGCTGGAGTGCGGCCGGTCATCGCGGCCTGAGAGTATGACGTGGTGCGAGTCTGCTGGAGCTGCGCTGAGATCTGCCCCTTAAATTTGGCCATCTCATCACGTACACAGGCCACGATGTCAGCCTTTAAATCGCTGTCGATGGGTGTGATCGCAGGTGTAGTTGCTGCATCAGGAGTGATGCTAGCCAACTTATTGGCCGCAGCGACGAATTTCCGTCGCAGCCAAATTAATGAGACGCTTGTTTGCTGCTGTTACCGATTTACCCTCGGTCACAGCTTTGTTTTATCATTCGGTGAGTTTGTAGACAACGCTTAAAACGTGTCTACATCGCAGACTTCCTCCACCCCGCCGGTAGGGCGGGGAGAGGATATCCGCTGCTGTCGTCTTACTCGACATCGTAAGCGATTACAAACATTAATTTGCGAGGTAAAGCGGCCCTAATGTACAAAGTTTATGCTATAATCTATTTTTATTGTCCACACTGCACTTTAAAACTATAATTAAGCACTAATAATAATAAACAAAAAGTCGGTTTGAGATTTAATATTACGTAAGCTATAGGGTCCTTTTAACGAAAAGGTCTGTAACTTAAAACTATTATTCAGAAAAATCTGAAATTTGGCACACAGAAGGATAGGTAGGTGGTCTATTTAAAACACAAAAATATGGGAAGTCATCGCGACAAATCGAGTGCCGCACGCGAATGAAGTTGACAACTCCGCACAATTATTGTTTTAAAAACAGTTTTTGCCCCAAAATGGGTTTAAAAGTAAATAAATTGTTAATAAAAACTACACCATCACATTGTTCACACTTTTCTACGTCTTTTGATGCATAATACGACTATTTTCACAAAACTTTTCCCACTTTCGTGATTTTTTAAACACGGAGCGCTTCAGTTTCGATGCGTACGGGTCGAGCGCGAGCGCGAGACTGGTTAGGTTAGGTTAGGTTAGGTTAGGTTAGGTTAGGTTAGGTTAGGTTAGGTTAGGTTAGGTTAGGTTGGAGGTTAGGTTAGGTTAAGGTTAGGTTAGGTTAGGTTAGGTTAGGTTAGGTTAGGTTGGAGGTTAGGTTAGGTTAGGTTAGGTTGGAAGTTGGAGTTAGGTTAGGTTAGGTTGGGATTGGGTTAGGTTAGGTTGGGTTAGGTTAGGTTAGGTTAGGTTGGGTTAGGTTAAGGTTAGGTTAGGATTAGAGTTAGGTTGGGATTAGGTTAGGTTAGGTTAGGTTAGGTTAGGTTAGGTTAGGATTAGGTTAGAGTTAGGTTAGAGTTGGGTTAGGTTAGGTTAGGTTAGGTTAGAGTTGGGATTGGGATTAGGTTAGAGTTAGGTTAAGGTTAGGTTAGGTTAGGTTAGGTTGGGTTAGGTTAGGTTGGGTTAGGTTGGAGTTAGGTTGGGATTGGGATTGGGATTGGAGTTGGAGTTGGGTTAGGTTAGGTTAGGTTAGGTTAGGTTAGGTTAGGTTAGGTTAGGTTAGGTTGGAGTTGGGTTGGGTTAGGTTAGGTTGGGTTAGGTTGGAGTTGGGTTGGGTTGGGTTAGGTTAAGGTTGGGGTTAGAGTTGGGGTTAGAGTTAGGTTAGGTTAGGTTAGGTTAGGTTGGGTTAGGTTAGAGTTAGGTTGGGATTGGGATTGGGTTGGGTTAGGTTAGGTTAGGTTAGAGTTGGGATTAGGTTAGGTTAGGTTGAGTTAGGTTAGGTTAGGTTGGTTAGGTTAGGTTAGGTTGGGATTAGGTTAGAGTTAGGTTAGGTTGGAGTTGGGTTAGGTTAGGTTGGGTTGGGATTTAGAGTTAGGTTAGGTTAGGTTAGGTTAGAGTTGGGATTTAGAGTTGGGATTGGGATTGGAGTTGGGTTAGGTTGGGATTGGGATTGGGATTAGGTTAGGTTGGATTGGAGTTAGGTTAGAGTTAGGTTAGGATTAGGTTAGGTTGAGTTGGAGTTAGGTTAGGTTGGGATTTAGGTTGGGATTAGGTTAGAGTTAGGTTAGGTTAGGTTAAGGTTAGGTTAGGTTAGGTTGGAGTTGGGTTAGGTTGGGATTAGGTTAGGTTAGGTTGGGATTGGGATTGGAGTTAGGTTAGGTTGGGTTAGGTTGGGATTTAGAGTTAGGTTAGGTTAGGTTAGGTTAGGTTGAGTTAGGATTGGGTTAGGTTGGGTTAGGTTAGGTTGAGTTAGGATTGGGATTGGGTTAGGATTTAGAGTTAGGTTAAGTTAGAGTTAGGTTAAGTTGGGATTTAGAGTTGGGATTAGGTTAGGTTAGGTTAGGTTAGGATTGGGATTAGGTTAGGTTAGGTTAGGATTGGGTTAGGTTAGGTTAGGTTAGAGTTGGAGTTAGAGTTAGGTTAGGATTAGGTTAGGTTAGGTTAGGTTAGGATTGGGATTAGGTTAGGATTAGGTTAGGTTAGGTTAGGTTGGGTTAAGGTTGGGTTAGGTTAGGTTAGGTTAGGATTGGGATTGGGATTAGGTTAGAGTTGGGATTAGGTTAGAGTTGGGTTAAGTTAGGTTAAGTTAGGTTAGGATTGGGTTAGGTTAGAGTTAGGTTAGGTTAGGTTAGGTTAGGTTAGAGTTGGGTTAGGTTGGAGTTGGAAGTTAGGTTGGGATTGGGATTAGGTTAGGTTAGGATTGGGATTGGGATTGGGTTAGGTTGGGTTGGGTTGGGATTTAGGTTGGGTTAGGTTGGGATTTAGAGTTAGGTTAAGTTAGGTTAGGTTAGGATTGGGTTAGGTTGGGATTTAGAGTTAGGTTAGGTTGGAGTTGGGTTAGGTTAAGGTTGGGTTAGGTTGGGATTTAGAGTTAGGTTAGGTTAGGTTAAGTTAGGTTAGGTTTTTTTTTTTTTTTTTTATATAGTGACCCCATTTCTGGGGCCTCATGTATATTCCCCTGACATGTATCGTCAGGGACTTTTAATGCTTTTTATCATTTTATATATGTCAAACTTAATATTTACATATCAACTTTTAAAATAAACATTTCTTCTTTATAGCGCTTTATAATTACAATTTCTATCTTTCCTCGTCGCTATATCTATCGCTATAGTTAAAATATAAACTTATATTTTCTATTCTTCTATTTATTATTATTATTTTTTTTTTTTTTTTTTTTTTTTTTTATTTTTTTTTTTTCTTATTATTTTTATATAGTGACCCCATTTCTGGGGCCTCACATGTATATTCCCCTGACATGTATCGTCAGGGACTTTGTGCTTTTATCATTTTATATATGTCAAACTTAATATTTACATATCAACTTTTAAAATAAACATTTCTTCTTTATAGCGCTTTATAATTACAATTTCTATCTTTCCTCGTCGCTATATCTATCGCTATAGTTAAAATATAAACTTATATTTTCTATTCTTCTATTTATTTATTATTATTTTTTTTTTTTTTTTCTTTTTTATTTTTTTTTTTTCTTATTATTTTTATTATATATAAGTGTTTATGTATGTATAACTTAACTATTTTTATTTATTTATTCTTATTTATTACTTTGCTGGCTATATATTTACAAAAACTAATAAACTTATCCTAGATTCCTTATTTCTAATAATTTCGTGTATATTATCTTTGCTTATTTTATTTCTAATTCTATCTCCATATCCATTCTCTCTGCTGTACATGGGACATTCTGTGATAAGGTGGATCACACTTTCCACCTTATCGTCGCCACAGGCACACGCAGAACTCTCCTTGCATTTGAATTTATGCAAATACTCGGAAAACCCGCCGTGCCCTGTCATCACCTGTCAGTACACCGGTGGGTTCAATCTCTCTCACAATCCTATATGCGTTTGTTGCCTGCGGAAGGAAGATCTTTGTTGTTGAGGCTGTTTGACTTGTCTCGTATCTTCGGTTCCATTCCTCAAGCGACTTCTCACGGATTTGTTGCTTGACGAATGAAACCGGGAAGAAGTCATAGTTGGGCTTTGTTTTGGTCTTTAGTGCTGCCTTTAGCCAGATTGTCCAGCTCTTTCATTGCCTTCAATTCCACAGTGTGCTTTGATCAGAACAAGGATATATGTTTGTTCTGGAGTTTGGCAGCTTTGATATTTGCACGAGATTGGACGGCAAGTTGGTGTGTTGAGGCGTTGTTGATGACAGTCTCAAAGGCTGATCTCGAGTCGCTGTATATGCCAAAACTCATTTCTTTACGTTCTAATATTGTCCGTGTGGCTGTGCATATGGCTAGAAGTTCCGCTTGATATACCGTGCAGTACGGTGACAATTTCAATTTGACGGCTTTTATCTCTCCTTCGCTATTCCATAAGGATGGCGCTGCTCCGACCTTTCCATCAATTTTACTGCCATCCGTATATACTCAGATCGTTTGAGTATTTTGGCAATCGACTTGGTCTTGGTTTATCAAGCTCATGAACCTCAAACTCATATGCTCAGCCGGATGGGGAGTTTTGTCATATGCAACCACTCGTTCTACTTCTCTATCCCCAGTTCTGCCCAGTGTACACCCTTCTTGACGTCATAGAGAGTTGCCGCCTCCTAATTCGGATGTCGAGTGGAAGCAGCCAGACAGTACCAGGGCTGCATTTAAGAACAGTTTTATATGCCCTTATTAATTTTTGTGCGAAACCCCTCTGGACATTGTTCAGCTGCTTTTGCACCCTATTTTCTCGTAGCCGATGCCCATACACTGGAGGCATACAAAATACCGGCTCCACGGTCGCGGTGTATATAAGTCGGATGACTTCCGGGTGGAGGCCCCAGCTAATTCTAGCTGCTCGAAGCTGCTTATATATATTGATAGCTTTCTTACTCACCTCCACTACGTGTTTATTGAAGGTGAGTTTGCTATCGATAATGGAGGCCAAGGATTTTGATGTCATCAGACATGCCAATGTCAATCCACCCATCCTCAGTCTTGGAACATCATATTTCAGCTTTCGGGTGACTACCATGGCTTTGGTCTTTGACGGACCAAAGTTCAGCTTATTCTTGATGCCCCAATCCGAACATAAGCGAGGGCGGCGGTAAGCCTGTCGTTCTATTTCCTGCGCCGAGTTCCCATCGAATACCAGGACAACGTCATCCGCAAACGCTTGGCAATAGTCGCCACGACGTTCAAGTCCCTGTATTAGAGGGTCAAGGGCGGAGTTCCATAAAATGAGATATGATAGATCCTACTTTTCGCCTTCAGTAATTTTTCGTATACTCAGCTCCTCCATATCTGACAGTGACTTTTCTGTTGTGTAAGTAACTGTCAGAATCCTCCTGATGTTAATTGGGCACTTTACCTGTGCCAATCGGACTCTGATCGCGGGCCACCATGCGTTGTCAAAGGCTCCCTCTATGTCCAGGGATACCATTGTGACAATCTTTTTCGCTTCGATCTTTTGGCGTATATGGTTCACTAGAGCATAGAGGGAGTCCTCAATCTTTTGGGGCATGAATCCGTATTGGCGGGAACTGATCGCTGGTAGAATGTGCCACTTCAGCCTACTCACAATCAGCTTCTCCAGTATCTTTCCATCACTGGCAATCCTATTGGCCTGTATGCTTTGGGGTTAGTGTAGTTCTCCTTCCCAGGCTTACGCAATGCCACTACCGTCGCCTCTTTCCGAAGATTCAGGAGATAACCATCTCTAGGCATTTGTTGACCAGTGATAGGAAAAACTCCGGATCACAGGATATGGCATGACTGCAGATGTCGGCGGTAAAGCCATCAGCACCCAGGGGCCTTCTTGGGGTTAAAGGATTCGGTCGCAATTCGGAGCTCCTCCATAGTGAACGGTGGGTCCCTCTGCTCGTCGTGAGCCCAACCGTTGACAAGCTCAGCCTGTTCTCTTGTCAGTCGATGGTCGAGTGTATCCTCTTCCGCTAAATCGTCCGGGTAGAAAGCTTCTGTCAATTACTCTTGCTGATTCCCGTAGGTCAAATTGCATCTTTTCGAGAGACCGTCCTCATGTCGTTTGGCGGTCCTACTCATCACTCTATATATACCTTCCATACTCCCTCCTTATCCTGTTGCCACAGAACCCTTTCCAGCTTTCGATTTGCGCGTTTTAACCTCCTTCTCATATTTTTCTTTAATTTGCAGGTACTCATCGACGACTTTCGCTCTCCGGACCGGTGCTGCACAGCGGATTCGACGCTTCTTGGTGAGGACCTCTTTCTTCATCAAGTAGAGCTCCCTGGACATCCACGGCAAGGTAAGTTTTGATTTGGATTTCTTTTTCGGTAGGGTATCCTCACATACCTTTTGATAATACGAGTATACCCTCCGTCAAAGAATCCAAATCCTTTACGACTAACTTTTTCCAGATTTTCCTTATTTATGGCACTTTCCTCTTTCAGTTGGTCCTGGCTTCTCATGAAATTGAATCAATTAGCCCTTTTGGTGCCATAAATTCGTGTCGTTCTTTATTATTGCTCATACCTTTTGCTTTAATAAGCCTGATGTTAAAGGTCAGTGTGTTGTGGTCGGAACTTGTGATAGTTTCGTCCACTGTCAATCCTCTACCAAGTTGAGCACATCTCGCGAGAACAGGCTGTGACATCAATAAAGCTGGAGAAACGTTTGTTGCCTCTGATGGTATCGAATGTGGGGATATCTCCTCATTGAGCACATACAACCCATTTCGTCTATGGTCCCAAACATTTCTTCACCTCTCTGATCTAAAACATTGCCGCCCCACCATGTATTCTTGGCATTTGCGTCGCCTCCTAATAAAAACAATTTTGGCTGTAACTCCTTTTGTATATTCTTCAACTGCTCCAGGTATGGCTCTATGGGTTGTTCTGGCTCAAAGTAGTATGAAACCACAGCGATTTCCCAGGCACGAGTTCGGATCCCCACCACCACGATGTTATTTGTGGTGAGTTTGAAATTGTCTTATTCCAAGTTATCGTCATAGACAGCAATAGCCGCCTTGACAACCCCTTCTCCCTGGCTCGTACTCTGGAAGATCCTCACCCCTTTGTAGCTTTTCATACACTTTGAGTTGCCCACATAAGGCTCCTGGAGCAGTGCAAAGGCCACTTTCCTGTTATCAGCTTCTATCATTAGTTCTGCTGTGGCTAATTCCTTTCGTTGGAGGTTGGCCTGGAATGCGCGGTAGGGCCTCTGACCGTGTGTGATGGTTACGTTGGATGCGCTTTGGTCCCTAGAGACGCCCTTAGCAATAAGCTGTGGTGGCGCGGGCCATTGCGTCCACTTACGCCTGATAGGACCTCCTGATTAAATGCGTTGTGGTTCGCCACAGTTATTTTGCCAGGTGCAGTTGCAACATGTTGGTGCTTTACCAGCAAGTCGCTCCTCGCATTCTGCCCACTTGTGAGCTCCTCCGCAGTAACTGCATTTTCATAGTATCGCCTTACAGGAAGCTGAAAGCGTAGTCGTATCCGGCACAGTGGCACTGTATCAACGGCGACTGGTCTTCCACCCGCACGTTGCAGATCTATGTGTGCTCGACCCGCCGTGGTAAGGCGCTGCCATACTGCTGGGGAGACTTGCAGCACGATGTGTGTAGTATGCGGATTCCTCGTTTTCCGTCTGTACCTCGCTGCAATTCTCACGTCCTGTTCTTTGATGTCTGCCAGCAAGTGACCGTTTTGTTTTTTAAGTGCTTTCACTACCTCTTCATTCGTGTGAACGGCTAGCACATCTCGCACTATAATCAGAGGATCCCTGTTCTGAGCCTCTTTGACTTTCAGATTGCTGGTCTTGACTGCATCACTAATTTTGTTAGCTCCTCTTTGCTATGGCACCCTATAATGATCTTTTGATCTCTTGCTTTGCGCAGCCTATCCACGCGCATACCGCTATTCTTAGCATCCACAGCGTCCCTTACTTTCACGAGAAGTTCTGCGCTAGTGTCTTCTTTGACATCCGATGTTATGATGATCGTGTGCATGGGCGCTCTTGTATCTTGTTTCGGCCGTTGTTCTGCCTCAACATGAATAGGCTGTGGTATTGGCCTTTGTCAGTTTGGTGACTTCTGCGTATGAAAGTCCCTGTTCGCCTTCGAGGGGCCGAGGTATCCGCTTGATATCGTCAGATAGAGTTAGGGTATGCTTTTTGCATTCCAATAACATGTCACTATGCTCTTTCATGTTTTCTTAGGGTTCTTCATTAACTCTACCTGCGACGTTGCTTCTGTAGAAGCAGCCGATGTGACCTGCTTCTCCTTCCCTTCCGACTCTTGTCCATCCTTAGCGCCTCCCGCTTCTTTTGCCAGTTGGTAGAGCCTCTCGATTGCTTGAGTAACCCCAGATTTTATGTCTGCCTTCAGATTGCGGGACTCTCCTAGTAAGGTCTTTGCTCTTACTAAGCAGGCCTTTGCCTCTGCTAATCTGCTGGCGTGCCAGGCTTTGATGGTGGTGATGCAGTTTTGCGATCTCCGCCGATGTCCTGACTTACGGTGAGCTGGTATCGCGCATCAATGCTTTTTGGCGGCATGAGGGGCCAGCCTCTTCAGTCTGTTCGGGGTTATCTCTGTGTTCGACTTCATTTTGTCGTTCGCCTTTTACAGGTGTGCGATTACTTACAAACATGTTTGTTTGTTGTAGAAGATAATGTATAATTTAAATTAAAAATAAAGATCTATCTCTATGGTAAATAAAATAATTTTTTCTATTGCGACGTGTAAAGAATCCACGTCAGTAATGAGAACTGGGAGGGTGGGCGGGCAATTTTTCCTGATTCTCTCTGTTTTGTTTACAGGTTTCACCTGATTCAGCAGTTGTGGACCGGGACTGACCGATCAGAGGAAAACCAGCGCAGCGATGAAATAAAAATTTTACCGTCACAATGAGTACGTAATTATAAAACTAAAAATAACAGATTAGAACTAGAAATGGCCGAAATGGGGCGCAAGATGAGTGTCTAACGATAAGGTTAAACAGATGCTACAATAAAAACAAATTTGGAATGCGTGAGACTCTAGTACTCGAAGATATCGGTGAATTCCTATAAAACGGGACTTCACCTACACCTCAGTTTCACAGAAAAAGTCGATTTTTCCTAATTCTCTCTGTTTTGTTTACAGGTTTCACCTGATTCAACGGTTAATGGTTGACCGATCAGGAAAACCAGCACGAAAAGCGATGAAATAAAAATTTTACAAATGCAATGAAATTACGTAATTATAAAACTAAAAATAACAGATTAGAGACTAGAAATGGCCGAAATGGGGCGCAAGATGAGTGTCAACGATAAGGTTAAACGAATGCTACAATAAAAACAAATTTGGAATGCGTGAGACTCTGGTACTCGAAGATATCGGTGAATTCCTATAAAACAGGACTTCACCACTACACCTCAGTTTCACAGAAAAAGTCGATTTTTCCTAATTCTCTCTGTTTGTTTACAGGTTTCACCTGATTCAACGGTTGTGGACCAGGACTGACCGATCCAGAGGAAAACCAGCACGAAAAGCGATGAAATAAAAAATTTTACAAATACAGTAGTACGTAATTATAAAACTAAAAATAACTGATTACAACTAGACTAGAAATGGCGAAATGGGGCGCAAGATGAGTGTCAACGATAAGGTTAAACAGATGCCTGGCAAAACAAATTTGGAATGCGTGAGACTCTAGTACTCGAAGATATCGGTGAATTCCTATAAAACAGGACTTCACCACTACCTCAGTTTCACAGAAAAAGTCGATTTTTCCTAATTCTCTCTGTTTGTTTACGGAACACCTGGATTCAGCGGTTGTGGACCGGGACTGACCGATCAGAGGAAAACCAGCACAGCTTGATGAAATAAAAATTTTACAAATGCAATGAAATTGCGTAATTATAAAACTAAAAATAACAGATTAGAACTAGAAATGGCCGAAATGGGGCGCAAGATGAGTGTCTAACGATAAGGTTAAACAGATATGCAATAAAAACAAATTTGGAATGCGTGAGACTCTAGTACTCGAAGATATCGGTGAATTCTATAAAACAGGACTTCACCACTACACCTCAGTTTCACAGAAAAAGTCGATTTTTCCTAATTCTCTCTGTTTTGTTTACAGGTTTCACCTGATTCAGCAGTTGTGGACCGGGACTGACCGATCAGAGGAAAACCAGCACGAAAAGCGATGAAATAAAAATTTTACAAATGCAATGAAATTACGTAATTATAAAACTAAAAATAACAGATTAGAACTGAAATGGCCGAAATGGGGCGCAAGATGAGTGTCTAACGATAAGGTTAAACAGAATGCTACAATAAAAACAAATTTGGAATGCATTGAGACTCTAGTACTCGAAGATATCGGTGAATTCCTATAAAACAGGACTTCACCACTACACCTCAGTTTCACAGAAAAAGTCGATTTTTCCTAATTCTCTGTTTTGTTTACAGGTTTCACCTGATTCAGCAGTTGTGGACCGGGACTGACCGATCAGAGGAAAACCAGCACGAAAAGCGATGAAATAAAAATTTTACAAATGCAATGAAATTACGTAATTATAAAACTAAAAATAACAGATTAGAGACTAGAAATGGCCGAAATGGGGCGCAAGATGAGTGTCAACGATAAGGTTAAACGAATGCTACAATAAAAACAAATTTGGAATGCGTGAGACTCTGGTACTCGAAGATATCGGTGAATTCCTATAAAACAGGACTTCACCACTACACCTCGGTTTCACAGAAAAAGTCGATTTTTCCTAATTCTCTGTTTTGTTTACAGGTTTCACCTGATTCAGCAGTTGTGGACCGGGACTGACCGATCCAGAGGAAAACCAGCACGAAAAGCGATGAAATAAAAATTTTACAAATGCAATGAAATTACGTAATTATAAAACTAAAAATAACAGATTAGAACTGAAATGGCCGAAATGGGGCGCAAGATGAGTGTCTAACGATAAAGTTGCTGAATACTACAATAAAAACAAATTTGGAATGCGTGAGACTCTAGTACTCGAAGATATCGGTGAATTCTATAAAACAGGACTTCACCACTACCTCGGTTTCACAGAAAAAGTCGATTTTTCCTAATTCTCTCTGTTTTGTTTACAGGTTTCACCTGATTCAACGGTTGTGGACCGGGACTGACCGATCAGAGGAAAACCAGCACAGAAAGCGATGAAATAAAAATTTTACAAATGCAATGAAATTACGTAATTATAAAACTAAAAATAACAGATTAGAACTAGAAATGGCCGAAATGGGGCGCAAGATGGAGTGTCTAACGATAAGGTTAAACAGATGCTACAATAAAAACAAATTTGGAATGCGTGAGACTCTGGTACTCGAAGATATCGGTGAATTCCTATAAAACAGGACTTCACCACTACACCTCAGTTTCACAGAAAAAGTCGATTTTTCCTAATTCTCTCTGTTTTGTTTACAGGTTTCACTGATTCAGCAGTTGTGGACCAGGACTAAAATACGATCCAGAGGAAAACCAGCACAGCGATGAAATAAAAAATTTTACAAATGCAATGAAATTACGTAATTATAAAACTAAAAATAACAGATTAGAACTAGGAAATGGCCGAAATGGGGCGCAAGATGAGTGTCTAACGATAAGGTTAAACGAATGCTACAATAAAAAACAAATTTGGAATGCATTGAGACTCTGGTATAAAGAGATATCGGTGAATTCTATAAAACAGGACTTCACCACTACACCTCAGTTTCACAGAAAAAGTCGATTTTTCCTAATTCTCTCTGTTTTGTTTTGGGTTTCACCTGATTCAACGGTTGTGGACCAGGACTGACCGATCAGAGAAAACCAGCACGAAAAGCGATGAAATAAAAAAATTTTACAAATGCAATGAAATTACGTAATTATAAAACTAAAAATAACAGATTAGAACTAGGAAATGGCCGAAATGGGGCTAAGATGAGTGTCTAACGATAAGGTTAAACGAATGCTACAATAAAAAACAAATTTGGAATGCGTGAGACTCTAGTACTCGAAGATATCGGTGGTCCTATAAAACGGGACTTCACCACTACCTCGGTTTCACAGAAAAAGTCGATTTTTCCTAATTCTCTGTTTTGTTTACAGGTTTCACTGATTCAGCAGTTGTGGACCGGGACTGACCGATCAGAGGAAAACCAGCACGAAAAGCGATGAAATAAAAAATTTTACAAATGCAATGAAATTACGTAATTATAAAACTAAAAATAACAGATTAGAACTGAAATGGCCGAAATGGGGCGCAAGATGAGTGTCTAACGATGAGTTAAACAGATGCTACAATAAAAAACAAATTTGGAATGCATTGAGACTCTAGTACTCGAAGATATCGGTGGTTAGGTTAGAGTTAGAGTTAGAGTTAGAGTTAGGTTAGGTTAGGTTAGGTTAGGTTAAGTTGGGATTAGGTTAGGTTAGAGTTAGGATTTAGGTTAGGTTAGAGTTAGAGTTAGGTTAGGTTAGAGTTAGGTTAGGTTAAGGTTAAGGTTAGGTTAGAGTTAGAGTTGGAGTTAGGTTAGAGTTAGAGTTGGGATTAGAGTTGGGAGTTAGGTTAGAGTTAGGTTAGGTTAGTTAGAGTTAGAGTTAGGTTAGGTTAGGTTAGGTTAGGTTAGGTTAGGTTGAGTTAGGTTGGGATTAGGTTAGGTTGAGTTAGGATTGGAAGTTAGAGTTAGAGTTAGGTTAGGATTTAGGTTAGAGTTAGGTTAGAGTTAGGTTAGGTTAGAGTTAGGATTGGGATTGGAGTTAGGTTGGGATTGGAGTTAGAGTTAGAGTTGGGATTTAGGATTTAAGTTAGAGTTAGGTTAGGTTAGAGTTAGGTTGGAGTTAGGTTAAGGTTAGAGTTAGGTTAGGTTAGAGTTGGGAGTTAGGTTAGAGTTGGGAGTTAGGATTAGAGTTAGAGTTAGGACAGAGTTAGGTTAGGTTAGGTTAGGTTAGAGTTAAGTTAGGTTAGGATTTAGAGTTAGAGTTAAGTTGGGATTAGGTTAGGTTAAGTTGGGATTAGGTTAGAGTTAGGTTAGAGTTAGGATTAGGATTAGGTTAGAGTTAAATTTAAGTTAAGTTAGAGTTAGGATTAGGTTAGGTTAGAGTTAAGTTAGAGTTAGGTTAGAGTTAGGTTAGAGTTAAGTTAGGATTGGAGTTAGGTTAGAGTTGAGTTAGGTTAGGATTGGGATTAAATTTAGAGTTAGGATTGGAGTTAGAGTTGGGATTAGGTTAGGTTAGAGTTAGAGTTAGGTTAGGTTAGGTTAGGTTAGGATTAGAGTTAGAGTTAAGAGTTGGGATTAGGTTAGAGTTAGAGTTGGGATTGGAGTTAGAGTTAGGTTAAGGTTAGGTTGGAGTTAGAGTTAAGTTAAGTTAGAGTTAGAGTTGAGTTAGAGTTAGAGTTAGGTTAGAGTTAGGTTAGAGTTGAGTTAAGTTGGGATTAGAGTTAAGTTGGGATTAGGTTAGGTTAAGTTGGAGTTAGAGTTGGGATTTAAGTTGGGATTAGGTTAGAGTTAGGTTAGAGTTGGGATTGGGATTTAAGTTGGGAGTTAGAGTTGGGAGTTAGAGTTAGAGTTGAAGTTAGAGTTAGAGTTAGAGTTGGGAGTTAGAGTTAGGTTAAGTTAAGTTAGGATTGGAGTTAGGTTAGTTAGGTTAGAGTTAGGTTGGAGTTAGAGTTGAAGTTAGAGTTGGGATTAGAGTTAGAGTTAGGTTGGAGTTAGGTTAAGTTAAGAGTTAAGTTAGGTTAGGTTAGGATTGGGATTGGAGTTAGGTTAGAGTTAGAGTTAGAGTTAGGATTGGGATTAGAGTTAGAGTTGGAAGTTAGGTTAGAGTTAAGTTAAGTTAAGAGTTAGGTTGGGATTTAAGTTAGAGTTAGAGTTAGGTTAGGTTAGGTTAGGTTGGGATTTAAGTTAGGTTGGGATTAGAGTTAGAAGTTAGAGTTAGAGTTGGGATTAGAGTTAGGATTAGAGTTAGAGTTAGGTTAGGTTAGGTTAAGTTAAGTTAAGTTAAGTTAGGATTAGAGTTAAATTTAAGTTAGGTTAGAGTTAGAGTTAGGTTAGAGTTGGGAGTTAGAGTTGGGGTTAGAGTTAGGTTAGAGTTAGAGTTGGGAGTTAGAGTTAGGTTAGGTTAGAGTTAAGTTAGAGTTAGAGTTAAGTTGAGTTAGAGTTAGGTTAGGATTTAAGTTGGGATTAGAGTTAAGTTAAGTTGGAAGTTGGGATTTAAGTTAAGTTGGGAGTTAGGTTAAGAGTTGGGATTAAGTTAAGTTAGGATTAGGTTAGAGTTAGAGTTAAGTTAGGATTAGGATTAGGTTAAGTTAGGATTAGAGTTAGGTTGAGTTAGGTTAAGTTAAGTTAAGAGTTAAGTTAAGTTAAGTTAGAGTTAGGATTGAAGTTAGAGTTAAGTTGAGTTAGAGTTAAGTTAGAGTTAGGTTAGAGTTAGAGTTAGGATTTAAGAGTTAGGTTAAGTTAGGATTGGGATTAGAGTTAAGTTAGGTTAGAGTTAGAGTTAAGTTAGAGTTAGGTTAGAGTTAGGTTAGAGTTAGAGTTAAGTTAGGTTAGGTTAAGTTAAGTTAGGTTAAGAGTTAGGTTAAGTTAGGTTAGAGTTAAGTTAGAGTTGAGTTAGGTTAGGATTTAAGTTAGAGTTAGAGTTAGAGTTAGGTTAAGTTAGGATTGGAGTTAGGTTAAGTTAGAGTTAAGTTGGAAGTTAGAGTTAGAGTTAGAGTTAAGTTAGGTTAAGTTAAGTTGGGAGTTAGAGTTAGGATTAGAGTTAGAGTTAGGTTAGAGTTAGAGTTAGAGTTAGGATTAGAGTTAAGTTGGGAGTTAGAGTTAGGATTTAGAGTTGGGAGTTAGGTTAGGTTAGGTTAGGTTAGGTTAGGTTAGGTTAGGTTAGGTTGAGTTAGAGTTGGGATTTAAGTTAGGATTAGGTTAAGTTAAGTTAGAGTTAAGTTAAGTTAGAGTTAAATTTAAGTTAAGTTAAATTTAGAGTTAGGATTAAGTTAGAGTTAGGATTAGGTTAGGTTAGGTTGAGTTGGG
>JAGSMU010000444.1:0-15000 GCA_029286865.1 Teinopalpus imperialis
CCATTTAATTTATTTACTTTGAACAAATTAGAGTGTATGCTCAAAGCGGGCTCAAAATGCTGCTTGAATATTTCGTGCATGGAATAATAGAATATGATCTCGGTTCTATTTTGTTGGTTTCAGAACTCCGAGGTAATGATTAATAGGGATAACTGGGGGCATTCGTATTGCGACGTTAGAGGTGAAATTCTTGGATCGTCGCAAGACGAACATCAACAACATTTGCCAAAGGTGTTTTCATCAATCAAGAACGAAAGTTAGAGGTTCGAAGGCGATTAGATACCGCCCTAGTTCTAACCGTAAATATGTCATCTAGCGATCCGCCGACGTTACTACGATGGCTCGGCGGGCAGCTTCAAACCAAAGATTTTGGACTCCGGGGGGAGTATGGTTGCAAAGCTGAAACTTAAAGGAATTGACGGAAGGGCACCACCAGGAGTGGAGCCTGCGGCTTAATTTGACTCAACACGGGAAATCTCACCAGGCCCGGACACCGGAAGGATTGACAGATTAACAGCTCTTTCTTGATTCGGTGGGTGGTGGTGCATGGCCGTTCTTAGTTGGTGGAGCGATTTGTCTGGTTAATTCCGGTAACGAACGAGACTCTAGCCTGCTAAATAGGCGTCGTCATTTAGGTGTGCGTGGCTTCGGTCACGCAACTCACTGGCGACGTATTAAAATTCTTCTTAGAGGGACCGGCGGCTTCGAGCCGCACGAGATTGAGCAATAACAGGTCTGTGATGCCCTTAGATGTCCTGGGCCGCACGCGCGCTACACTGAAGGAATCAGCATGTTCTCCCTGGCCTAGAGGCCCGGGCAACCCGTTGAAACTCCTTCGTGCTGGGGATTGGGGTTTGCAATTATCCCCCATAAACGAGGAATTCCTAGTAAGCGCGAGTCATAAGCTCGCGTTGATTACGTCCCTGCCCTTTGTACACACCGCCCGTCGCTACTACCGATTGAATGATTTGAGTGAGGTCTTCCGGACCGACACGCGGTCAACTTCACGGCCGTCGGCGTTGCTGGGAAGTTGACCAAACTTGATCATTTAGAGGAAGTAAAAGTCGTAACAAGGTTTCCGTAGGGAACCTGCGGAAGGATCATTAACGTAATATAAATATGCGCGAACGCCGTTCGTACGTATATATTATATTTACAATATAAATAATCCGAATAAACGAAAGTTTAAACAATTGCGACGATAGTCCGCCGCCGCCGCCGTCGCTCCGTGAGCGCGCGCGATTGGCACGCGCACATATACGTGCGTGCGTTCTAACGTTAGCGTAAACATCGTCGACGAAACACCTAGACACCGACCTGGCTAATCGTGTACGGTGTAGTTCGATGATAGTGACGCGCGAGTCGTTAGTGCGCCGCGACGTATGTGTCGCGTGCTAAATCGCCGCGCCGCCGTCGGTTTTGACGCGGCGCTCCGGACGGTCGAAGCGAGCGCCCACTGGGACACACCAAACGGAACGTTGACATGGTAAGAATCCGCGCCATCGAGTTTCGGTCCGTAAAAGAGTGCGCGCTATACAAAAGCGAAATCCAGCGGCTTAGAATGTTCACGGCGTTAACGCGAGCCATGTAAAATGGTAACCGCGTTGACGTCCATAGTACCGTAATACCAACGGTCACATATACATTTCTAATGATATCATGTTCTTTTTGGATTTTTCTTTTCCGTTCGTTTTGTTTTATACTTTTTCTTTGTATGAAGAAATAAAAGCAAAAAACATAAACGAATATTACGGATAACCTCTCACGAGGCATGGGATGGTGATCTCCGCGCCTGCGGCGCAGTTGATCGAATAGTACGACCTTTTCAGGGCGGAAACCGGCAGGTAAAACCGTGTCTCCCGATCCTTCCGTACCCGTAAAGACAACAACATTATTTAAACGATTACCCTGGACGGTGGATCGCACTTGGCTCGCGGGTCGATGAAGAACGCAGTTAACTGCGCGTCATAGTGTGAACTGCAGGACACATTTGAACATCGACATTTCGAACGCACATTGCGGTCCGTGGAAAAATATCAGGACCACTCCTGTCTGAGGCCGGCTGTTAAAAATATTAACCACACTGTTCGTCTTACGTTGCTCGCGCGACGGTATCTCGAACAATTGACGGTTCCGTTGGACGGTACGATGGTATGTTAGCCTAACAGCGCATCGCGTATCTACCACGGTCCGTTTAAATATTTTGTATACGATAAACGATATCACGACTGTCGTGTTGGTCGGAGCGCACGCGCGTACGCGACGTTTCATGCTGAAAGCGTTACGCGAGCGGCGTCCATCGACGCGCGACTCTTCGACGTAACAATCGATAGAGGCATGCGCGATTCGATACGGTGACGTACCGTCTCGTTCCCGGCGGGTTTAACCGCCCACGGGAGACGTTTAGGCGTGAACGTTGCGAGCGCGTTCGACGTTTCGACGATATACGACTAGTCGTCGTTTATGTTCGTATATATAATACAGTACGGGAGAGGTTCGAGAGTGCGTTCGTGTGTATCGCTTACGCGCTTCGATCCTCACTCGCGATGATAGAGCGGACTCGACGTCCGAAGAGCTCTACGACCGTTACGACGCCGTCGTCAGCCCCGACGGCGTAAAAGTCATTCGGTCGTCGTAGCGCTGACGGATATCGTGTCTGCCTCGATTTTATCGTTGGCCTCAGATCAGGAGGATCACCCGCCGAATTTAAGCATATTAGTAAGCGGAGGAAAAGAAACTAACAAGGATTTCCTTAGTAGCGGCGAGCGAACAGGAAGAGCCCAGCACTGAATCCGCATTATCGAACGCGCGGGAGATGTCGATGTTCGGGAGGTTCCGCTTTCTCGTCGTCGATACTCCTGTCAAGTTCGTCTTGAACGGGGCCGTTTTCCCGCAGAGGTGCCAGGCCCGTAGCGACGGAGGGCGGCGGCGAGGACTCTCTAAAGTCGGGTTGCTTGAGGGGTACAGCCCTAAGTGGGTGGTAAACTCCATCTAAGGCTAAATATTACCGCAGGACCGATAGCGAACAAGTACCGTGAGGGAAAGTTGAAAGAACTTTGAAGTTCAAAATTACGAAACCGTTCAGGGTGACCTGCGAAACTCGAATGAACGAACGGAGATTCATCGTCACTCCGCGGCGTACGCGCTCACGCTCTGATGTAGTCCGTCCTTAATCGGGTAGCGGTCTTCACGGGCCGGGCGCGTCGACGTCCGCGGACGGCGTGCACTTCTCTCTCAGTAATGCATCGCGACCGTTCGACGTCGGCCTGGCGCGCCGTCCGGTAGCTAATTCGTTCCGTGTCAAAAGCGGACGGTTGGACCGCGACGGTAGCCGACCGACCGTCAGACGGTAGAAGACACGAATCGCGCGCGCAACTTATAGCGCGTCCGGCCCGACGCAGAACAACGTCGTCATCGAGTCCTGCCGTTGTGCGGACATCGGTGCGGCTATCTGTCACGCAACCGTGCAGTCTCGGACCGTGCGCGTCTCAGTCGGCGATGATTCGTTTAAGAACTACCCAGGACCCGTCTTGAAACACGGACCAGGAGTCTAGCATGTGTGCGAGTCATTGAGTTGTG
Source organism: Teinopalpus imperialis (assembly GCA_029286865.1). Classification (NCBI taxonomy): domain Eukaryota; kingdom Metazoa; phylum Arthropoda; class Insecta; order Lepidoptera; family Papilionidae; genus Teinopalpus; species Teinopalpus imperialis. The sequence continues at coordinate 3,580 of JAGSMU010000444.1, forward strand.
TTAAAACTGAAAGGCGCAACGAAGTGAAGGCGCGCGCTAGTCGCGCGCTCAGGAAGAGATGGAGCGTCGGTCTCGATCGACCTCTCGCACTCCGAAGGCGTCTCGTTCAATCCGTGAATGTAGGCGCGCTCTGAGCAGAGATGCTGGGACCCGAAAGATGGTGAACTATGCCTGGTGGTCAGGTCGAAGTCAGGGGAAACCTGATGGAGGACCGTAGCGATTCTGACGTGCAAATCGATCGTGGAACTGGGTATAGCAGGGGCGAAAAGACTAATCGAACCATCTGGCTGGTTCCGTCGAAGTTTCCCTCAGGATAGCTGGCGTCGATGACGAACAGTCTCATCCGGTAAAGCGAATGATTAAGAGGCATTGGGGCCGAAACGACCTCAACCTATTCTCAAACTTTAAATGGGTGAAACCGGCTTACTCGAACGATGAAGCCGGAGATCTGATGACACCGTACCAAGTGGGCCCGGTAAAAGCAGAACTGGCGCTGTGGGATGTAAACGTAGTGTTAAGGCGCCTAAAACGCTCATGGGACACCATGAAGGCGTTGGTCGCTCATGACAGCAGGACGGTGGCCATAGAGTCGGAATCCGCTAAGGAGTGCAACGTCACCTGCCGAAACAACCAGCCCTGAAAATGGATGGCGCTGAAGCGTTTTGCCTATACACTACCGTTACGGGCAATAGCGACGTGCGGAAACGTATGTCGTCATTACGCCGTAACGAAGTAGGACGAGCGCGAAGAGCGCAGAAGGTCTGGGCGTGAGCACCTGGAGCCTCCGTCGGTGCAGATGCCCAGTGGTAGTAGCAATACTCCAGCAGGCCCTGGAGGACTGACGTGGAGAAGGGTTTCGCGTGAACAGTAGTTGCTCGCGAGTCCAGTCGATCTAAGCTCAAAGAAGGAGATCTTATGTCGATGTGGCGTGTTTTTCGAATTTCAGGATAAATAACGCCCTTTGAGCGAAAAGAATCCGGTTTCGTATTCCGGAACCCGGCAGCGGAACCGTTTCAATAATCGTTCCCTCGTTTCAAAGCGAGTGTTCGACAGGAGCAGCAAAGTGGCCTGAAGGAGAGGGGCCGCCGCCGGGGTCAGAATTTCTTTTCTGCCTGACGTTCGAGTTCCATGGAATCCTATAGAAGGGAGATATGGTTCCGGAACGCGAAGACTACGGCGGTGTCCAGATGCGTCTCTCTGCGGACCTTGAAAATTCCAGGTGAGGATGTACGTGGAGATGTCGCGCCGGTTCGTACCTGTCGCAGCAGACTCCGGGTGAAACGCATAGTCGATAGAATAATAATGTAGGTAAGGGAAGTCGGCAAGTGGATCGTAACTTCCGGAATAAGGATTGGCTCTACAGGGACCGGGGCGTGTCGGGTTTGGACGGGAAGCGGATGCGGCGGTGCGAACAGATCGATGCTCATTCTCTCAGGGGCGGCGTGCGGGCTGAATCAGACCCACGTTCCGGCCTTCCACTTGAATTCCTAGCCGTAAGGTCGCGTCTGTTTCGTTTCTTGCGCGTGGGCGCGCGCCTGTGACCGCCGTTCAACGGTCAGCTCAGAACTGGCACGGACAAAGGGAGATCCGACTGTCTAATTAAAACAAAGCATTGCGATGGCCTGGGTGTTGACGCAATAATGATGATTTCTGCCAGTGCTCTGAATGTCAACGTGAAGAAATTCAAACAGCGCGCGGGTAAACGGCGGGAGTAACTATGACTCTCTTAAGGTATGCATCTCGTCATCTGGTAGGTGACGCGCATGAATGGATTAACGAGATTCCCCACTGTCCCTATCTACTATCTAGCGAAACCACAGCCAAGGGAACGGGCTGGAATCAACGGGGAAAAGACCTGTTGAGAGCTTGACTCTCTGAATCTGGCATTGTAAGGAGACATGAGAGGTGCTTAATAAGTGGGAGATCGTTCGCGCAGTCGTCGCTGGCTCCACTACTTTCATTGTTTCATTACTTACTCGGTTGGGCGGAAGCGGTGCGCGGTCGATTTTATCGGCGGGCGCACGGTGTTTCACGTTCAAGCGTGCAAATGGCAGCGTGGCGGCAGGCGCCCGTCGCCATTACTATCCGCGTGATGGGTTCGAGGACACTGCCAGGCGGGGAGTTTGACAGGGGCGACGCATCTGTCAAGAATAACGCAGGTGTCCTAAGGCCAGCTCAGCGAGGACAGAAACCTCGCGTGGAGCAAAAGGGCAAAAGCGGCTTGATCCAGATGTTCAGTACGCATAGGGACTGCGAAAGCACGGCCTATCGATCCTTTAGTATGAAGTTTTTAGCAGAGGTGCCAGAAAAGTTACCACAGGGATAACTGGCTTGTGGCGTAAGCGTTCATAGCGACGTTAGCGCAGTCCTTCGATGTCGGCTTCTTCCTATCGTGCGGCAAAATTCCGCCAAGCGTTGGGTTGTTCACCCAAAGGGAACGTGAGCTGGGTTTAGACCGTCGTGAGACAGGTTAGTTTTACCTACTGATGGCTAGTCGTTTGCGATAGTAATACTGCTCAGTACGAGAGAACCGCAGTTTCGGACATTTGGTTCGCTGCACTTCGCCCGAGCGGCCGGTGGTGTAGCTTCTCGCAGGATTATGCCTGAACGCCTCTAAGGCCGAAGCCCGGCTGATCGAATCCGGCAAGGATATGCTAATGGAGCTCCGAGAGTCGGGAAGGCTCTAAACAATGTGACTTTACTTAGTCGCGCTGCACTCGTGCGGTTGACGTCGAAACATTGGATCTCGGTGAGCGGTGCTATCGGTTTAAAACGTTTCCCGGCACCGTGGTTTCAGAGTAACAGTGATTCGATGTCGGAGCTCGGAATAGTCTGTAGACGACTTACGTTCCTGGCGGGGTGTTGTGCTCGGTGACAGCGTCGATGCTGCGATCTGTTGAGACTCAGCCTACGCCAGGTATTCGTCTGAGGACGATGTTTGGACGATATATGTGATATATATATATATATATATATATATATATATAGTATATTCGTATTCGCTCCGTATCGTGTTGTTGAACGATCGGAGATATCGTTTATTCCATCATATTTTATAGTTGAATCGATACGAGAACGCACGTACCGATGTGGACTTGTAAAATTTTCAAATGTTTCGATACGCGAACACGCGTGTCCATTTAAGGACACATTTGAAATAGTTCAAATGAACGAAAGAAGAAAACATTACAATGATGTGCAGTAATAGATATCTGTACGCGTACACCGGTATCGATATGGACTTGTAAAGTAAACTTCAATCCGATACGCGAACGCGTACCGATGTGGACTTGTAAAATTTTCAAATGTTTCGATACGCGAACACGCGTCATATTTATTTATGTTATTTATTCGTTAGAATTAGTATATGCACTTTATGTTTCCGGCTACAGAACGACCGCATCTCACAGAATACCAGCATAATGCTGCTTATCGAATCTATATATCCGGAGGACTATTATTGGTGACGACGAACGCATCTGCACTATGGGCCGTCAAATCGATCAATGCGTGCGCTCGTTCGCCACTCTGAATGTTATAAAATGATAATATATCAATGAGTCAAATTAACTATATGGACTTGTGATATATATTTTTTCAATATTATACACCGATACGCGAACGCACGTACCGATGTGGACTTGTAAAATTTTCAAATGTTTCGATACGCGAACACGCGTCATATTTATTTATATTATTTATTCGTTAGAATTGGTATATGCACTTTATGTTTCCGGCTACAGAACGACCACGCATCTCACAGAATACCAGCATGATGCTGATTATCGAGTCTATATATCGGAGGACTCTTATTATTGGTGGTGACGACGAACGCATCTGCACTATGGGACATCAAATCGATCAATGCGTGCGCTCGTTCGCCACTCTGAATGTTATAAAATGATAATATATTCGACGAACATTGAAATTTATTTCATCCTAGATAGACCATCACACGCAGTGTGCGTCGACACTCATGTATTGGCGGCTTGTTGAAATGTACATAATTGTACACTTGTGATATATATTTTTCAATATTATACACCGATACGCGAACACGTACCGATGTGGACTTGTAAAATTTTCAAATGTTTCGATACGCGAACACGCGTCATATTTATTATATTATTTATTCGTTAGAATTAGTATATGCACTTTGTGTTTCCGGCTACAGAACGACCACGCATCTCACAGAATACCAGCATGATGCTGATTATCGAGTCTATATATCGGAGGACTCTTATTATTGGTGACGACGAACGCATCTGCACTATGGGACATCAAATCAATCAATCGTTTACCGTCGGGTGAACTGGTATTAAGCTCGTTCGCCACTCTGAATGTTATAAAATGTTAATATATCAATAGGTCAAATGAACTATATGGACTTGTGATATATATTTTTCAATATTACACACCGATGTGGACTTGTAAAATTTTCAAATGTTTCGATACGCGAACACGCGTCATATTGTTATGTTATTTATTCGTGTTACAATTATACTGCACTTTGTGTTTCTGGCTACAGAACGACCGCATCTCACTGAATACCAGCATCATGCTGCTTATCGAATCTATATATCGGAGGACTCTTATTATTGGTGACGACGAACGCATCTGCACTATGGGCCGTCAAATCGATCAATGCGTGCGCTCGTTCGCCACTTTGAATGTTATAAAATTATAATATATCAATAGGTCAAATTAACTATATGGACTTGTGATATATATTTTTCAATATTACGCACCGATGGACTTGTAAAATTTTCAAATGTTTCGATACGCGAACACGCGTGTCCATTTAAGGACACGAAACGGGAAATGGATAAATGAACGAACGAACAAAACATTACAATGATGTGCAGTAATAGATATCTGTACGCGTACACCGGTATCGATATGAACTTGTAAAATTAAATTTCAATCCGATACGCGAACGCACGTACCGATGTGGACACCTTCAATAATTTTCAAATGTTTCGATACGCGAACGCGTCATATTTATTATTTAATTAATTGGTTTATGAATATAATATTAGATATTGATTATTCCTTTATTCTTTATTTCATGGTTTTGCTTGTTCAAATACATAAAATTGTAAAAGTAAAAAAAACACACACACAACCTCAGTCAAGTTCCGGGGACATTATTCAATAAAATATATAACAACCACCTAATATAAATCACTTCGGCGTGTTTCGACACGACAAAGATGTTACGCGGATACATACCTGCAGTCGTACATACATATATTAGACGAAGCGCCGAGCGGTGCATGTCGTCGAAATATTAAACTGTGTCGGGCGACGTCTCCGTTATTATACACGGTCAGACGTTCAATAGCGTCCGTTTAATTAACGCGTATTGCTTTCGGCGTGCGAGCTTTGTCTTCGCCACGTCGTTAAAGTATCCTTCATCACGCGCACGTCTTAGAGGGCGCGCGCCTCACCATAAAGGGCGCGCTCGGGGACAGTAACTATGATTTGAATTCTCGTTCACGGATATGATCTCTCTAACACCGGGCTATCACGACCCAAAAACGTTTGTGTTAAACGTGTTGTAATAAAGTGAAATATTTAAACAAAGTCTCGTTGTCGAACGTTCCCATGAATCGGACGCGAATGCTCCGTCCACAGTAAGTCTGGAAGAACGGCCCACAGCGGTGGTGAAGATATCCGTTCTACCGTGAACAGACCGAATACGTATTCATGTAATATACGTCACCGGTGCGTCTGAGCGTTTTATTACGCTCGCGCATCGCGTTACGTGTCTCGCGCTGTGTGAGACGGGTCGCCTCGTTCACGCGCTTGACGTGCGAGCAGCGCTTACCACACCTAGTTTCGCGCGGTGGTGGGTTGTACGCGCGCTCGTTGATGCGATGTACGTTCCGAAGCGCACGTCTTTGTCAGCTCCTGGTTGATCCTGCCGGTAGTTATATGCTTGTCTCAAAGATTAAGCCATGCATGTCTCGAATTAAAGCCGTATTAAAGGCGATACCGCGAATGGCTCAATATATCAGTTTTGGTTCCTTAGATCTTACCTCGGTTGCCCGGATAACTGTGGTAATTCTAGAAACTAATACATGCAATCAGAACTCTGACCAGTGATGGGATGAGTGCTTTATTAGATCAAAACCAATCGACGGAGGGCCTCGCGTCGAAGTCGTTAATTCGATGAATCTGGATAGCTTTGCCGATCGCACGGTCTGCACCGGCGACGCATCTTTCAAATGTCTGCCTTATCAACTTTCGATGGTAGTTTCTGCGACTACCATGGTTGTCACGGGTAACGGGGAATCAGGGTTGATTCCGGAGGGAGCCTGAAACGGCTACCACATCAAGAAGGAAGGCAGCAGGCGCGCAAATACCCACTCCCGGCAGAGGTAGTGACGAAAAATAACGATACGGGACTCTTACGAGGCCTCGTAGTAGATGAAGTACACTTTAAATATTTTAACGAGGAACAATTGGAGGGCAAGTCTGGTGCCAGCAGCCGCGGTAACTCCAGCTCAATAGCGTATACTAAAATTGTTGCGGTTAAAAATAAATAGTTGCATTGTGCGCCGCGCTGTCGGTGCACCGCATCCGCAGTGATACTGACACGTCTGCGGAGCATATCGTCGGTGAGCCGTCGGTAAAACGACGGTTCAATATCAAAATCTATCGCGGTGCTCTTCGTTGAGTGTCGAGATGGGCCGACAATTTACTTTGAACAAATTAGAGTGCTCAAAGCGGGCTCAAAATGCTGCTTGAATATTTCGTTCATGGAATAATAGAATATGATCTCGGTTCTATTTTGTTGGTTTTCAGAACTCCGAGGTAATGATTAATAGGGATAACTGGGGGCATTCGTATTGCGACGTTAGAGGTGAAATTCTTGGATCGTCGCAAGACGAACATCAGCAACATTGCCAAAGGTGTTTTCATCAATCAAGAACGAAAGTTAGAGGTTCGAAGGCGATTAGATACCGCCCTAGTTCTAACCGTAAATATGTCATCTAGCGATCCGCCGACGTTACTACGATGGCTCGGCGGGCAGCTTCCGGGGAAACCAGATTTTTGGACTCCGGGGGTATTATGGTTTAAGCTGAAACTTAAAGGAATTGACGGAAGGGCACCACCAGGAGTGGAGCCTGCGGCAATTTGACTCAACACGGGAAATCTCACAGGCCCGGACACCGGAAGGATTGACAGATTAACAGCTCTTTCTTGATTCGGTGGGTGGTGGTGCATGGCCGTTCTTAGTTGGTGGAGCGATTTGTCTGGTTAATTCCGGTAACGAACGAGACTCTAGCCTGCTAAATAGGCGTCGTCATTTAGGTGTGCGTGGCTTCGGTCACGCAACTCACTAACGACGTATTAAAATTCTTCTTAGAGGGACCGGCGGCTTCGAGCCGCCTGAGATTGAGCAATAACAGGTCTGTGATGCCCTTAGATGTCCTGGGCCGCACGCGCTACACTGAAGGAATCAGCATGTTCTCCCTGGCCTAGAGGCCCAGCGGGCAACCGTTCTCCTTCGTGCTGGGGATTGGGGTTTGCAATTATCCCCATAAACGAGGAATTCTAGTAAGCGCGAGTCATAAGCTCGCGTTGATTACGTCCTGCCCTTTAACACACCGCCGTCGCTACTACCGATTGAATGATTTAGTGAGGTCTTCGGTTGACGCAGTGATAACGGCGTCGGCGTTGCTGGGAAGTTGACCAAACTTGATCATTTAGAGGAAGTAAAGAATCATGGCTAAAAGGTTTCCGTAGGGAACCTGCGGAAGGATCATTAACGTAATATAAATATGCGCGAACGCCGTTCGTACGTATATATTATATTTACAATATAAAATAATCCGAATAAACGAAAGTTTAAACAATTGCGACGATAGTCCGCCGCCGCCGCCGTCGCTCCGTGAGCGCGCGCGATTAACGCACATATACGTGCGTGCGTTCTAACGTTAGCGTAAACATCGTCGACAGAAACACCTAGACACCGACCTAGCTAATCGTGTACGGTGTAGTTCGATGATAGTGACGCGCGAGTCGTTGGTGCGCCGCGACGTATGTCGCGTGCTAAATCGCGCGCCGTCGGTTGACGCGCGGCGCTCCGGACGATCGAAGCGAGCATACTAGGACACACCAAACGGAACGTTGACATGGTAAGAATCCGCGCCATCGAGTTTCGGTCCGTAAAGAGTGCGCGCTATACAAAGCGAAATCCAGCGGCTTAGAATGTTCACGGCGTTAACGCGAGCCATGTAAAATGGTAACCGCGTTGACGTCCGTAGTACCGTAATACCAACGGTCACATATACATTTCTAATGATATCATGTTCTTTTGGATTTTTTCTTTTCCGTTCGTTTTGTTTTATACTTTTTTCTTTGTATGAAGAAATAAAAGCAAAAACATAAACGAATATTACGAAGGATAACCTCTCACGAGGCATGGGATGGTGATCTCCGCGCCTGCGGCTGGTTGATCGAAGATAGTACGACCTTTTTCAGGGCGGAAACCGGCGGGTAAAACCGTGTCTCCCGATCCTTCCGTACCCGTAAAGACAACAACATTATTTAAACGATTACCCTGGACGGTGGATCACTTGGCTCGCGGGTCGATGAAGAACGCAGTTAACTGCGCGTCATAGTGTGAACTGCAGGACACATTTGAACATCGACATTTCGAACGCACATTGCGGTCCGTGGAAAAATATCAGGACCACTCCTGTCTGAGGCCGGCTGTTAAAAATATTAACCACACTGTTCGTCTTACGTTGCTCGCGCGACGGTATCTCGAACAATTGACGGTTCCGTTGGACGGTACGATGGTATGTTAGCCTAACAGCGCATCGCGTATCTACCACGGTCCGTTTAAATATTTTGTATACGATAAACGATATCACGACTGTCGTGTTGGTCGGAGCGCACGCGCGTACGCGACGTTTCATGCTGAAAGCGTTACGCGAGCGGCGTCCATCGACGCGCGACTCTTCGACGTAACAATCGATAGAGGGCATGCGCGATTCGATACGGTGACGTACCGTCTCGTTCGGCAGGTTTAACCGCCCACGGGAACGTTTAGGCGTGAACGTTGCGAGCGCGTTCGACGTTTCGACGATATACGACTAGTCGTCGTTTATGTTCGTATATATAATACAGTACGGGAGAGAGGGTTCGAGAGTGCGTTCGTGTGTATCGCTTACGCGCTTCGATCCTCACTCGCGATGAGTAGGCGGACTCGACGTCGAAGAGCGCCTCTACGACCGTTACGACGCCGTCGTCAGCCCCCGCGGCGACGGCGTAAGGCGTCGTTCGGTCGTCGTAGCGCTGACGGATATCGTGTCTGCCTCGATTTTATCGTTGGCCTCAGATCAGGGAGGATCACCCGCCGAATTTAAGCATATTAGTAAGCGGAGGAAAAGCCGCAAGGTTCCTTAGTAGCGGCGAGCGAACAGGAAAAGAGCCAGCACTGAATCCCGCGGTCGTATCGAACGCGGAGATGTCAATGTTCAGGAAGTTCCGCTTTCTCGTCGTCGATACTCCTGTCAAGTTCGTCTTGAACGGGGCCGTTTTCCCGCAGAGGGTGCCAGGCCCGTAGCGACGGAGGCGGCGGCGGACTAAGAATCCGGGTTGCTTGAGTGCAGCCCTAAGTGGGTGGTAAACTCCATCTAAAGGCTAAATATTACCGCGAGACCGATAGCGAACAAGTACCGTGAGGGAAAGTTGAAAGAACTTTGAAGAGTTCAAGGTACGTGAAACCGTTCAGGGGTAAACCTGCGAAACTCGAATGAACGAACGGAGAGATTCATCGTCACTCCGCGGCGTACGCGCTCACGCTCTGATGTAGTCCGTCCCTTAATCGGGTAGCGGTCTTCACGGGCCGGGCGCGTCGACGTCCGCGGACGGCGTGCACTTCTCTCAGTAATGCATCGCGACCCGTTCGACGTCGGCCTAAGCGCCGTCCGGTAGTAATTCGTTCCGTGTCAAAAGCGGACGGTTGGACCGCGACGGTGGCCGACCGGCCGTCGGACGGTAGAAGACACGAATCGCGCACGCGCAACTTACATAAGCGCGTCCGGCCCGACGCAAGACAACGTCGTCATCGAGGTCCTGCCGTTGTGCGGACATCGGTGCGGCGCGTCTGTTGTCGCAGCCGTGCAGTCTCGGACCGTGCGCGTCTCAGTCGGCGATGATTCAGTTTCGGGCACTCGCAGGACCGTCTTGAAACACGGACCAAGGAGTCTAGCATGTGTGCGAGTCATTGAGTTGTGTTAAAACTGAAAGGCGCAACGAAAGTGAAGGCGCGCTAGTCGCGCGCTCAGGGATGGAGCGTCGGTCTCGATCGACCTCGCACTCCCGGGCGTCTCGTTTCAATCCGTGAATGTAGGCGCGCTCTGAGCAGAGATGCTGGGACCCGAAGATGGTGAACTATGCCTGGTCAGGTCGAAGTCAGGGGAAACCCTGATGGAGGACCGTAGCGATTCTGACGTGCAAATCGATCGTCGGAACTGGGTATAGGGGCGAAGACTAATCGAACCATCTAGTAGCTGGTTCCGTCCGAAGTTTCCCTCAGGATGGCTGGCGTCGATGACGAACAGTCTCATCCGGTAAAGCGAATGATTAGAGGCATTGGGGCCGAGCGACCTCAACCTATTCTCAAACTTTAAATGGGTGAGAGCTCCGGCTTACTCGAACGATGAAGCCGGAGATCTGATGACAGTACCAAGTGGGCCAATTTTGGTAAGCAGAACTGGCTGTGGGATGAACAGAAGCAGCCAGTGTTAGGCGCCTAAAACGCTCATGGGACACCATGAAAGGCGTTGGTCGCTCATGACAGCAGGACGGTGGCCATGGAAGTCGGAATCCGCTAAGGGTGTGCAACGACTCACCTGCCGAAGCAACCAGCCCTGAAAATGGATGGCGCTGAAGCGTTTTGCCTATACTACAATTACGTGTGCGACGTGGAAACGTATGTCGTCATTACGCCGTAACGAAAGAGTAGGACGAGCGCGGCGGAGGCGCAAGAAGGGTCTGGGCGAGCCCGCCTGGAGCTTCCGTCGGTGCAGATCTTGGTGGTAGTAGCAAATACTCCAGCGAGGCCCTGGAGGACTGACGTGGAGAAAGGGTTTCGCGTGAACAGTAGTTGCTCGCGAGTCAGTCGATCCTAAGCTCAAGGAGATCTTATGTCGATGTGGCGTGTTTTTCAATTTCGGATAAATAACGCCCTTTGAGCGAAAAGGGAGTCAGTTCCCTATTCGGAACCCAGCAGCGGAACCGTTTCAATAATCGTTCCCTCGTTTCAAAGCGAGTGTTCGACAGAGGTAACCCAAAGTGGCCTGAAGACGCCGCCGAGGGGTCCGGGAAGAGTTTTCTTTCTGCCTGAGCGTTCGAGTTCCATGGAATCCTATAGAAGGGAGATATGGTTCCGGAACGCGA
>JAGSMU010000444.1:17500-27025 GCA_029286865.1 Teinopalpus imperialis
ATTTGAAATAGTTCAAATGAACGAAAGAAAACATTACAATGATGTGCAGTAATAGATAACTGTACGCGTACACCAGTATCGATATGGACTTGTAAAATTAAACTTCAATCCGATACGCGAACGCACGTACCGATGTGGACTTGTAAAATTTTCAAATGTTTCGATACGCGAACGCGTCATATTTATTTATGTTATTTATTCGTTAAATTAGTATATGCACTTTATGTTTCCGGCTACAGAACGACCACGCATCTCACAGAATACCAGCATAATGCTGCTTATCGAATCTATATCCGGAGGACTCTTATTATTGGTGACGACGAACGCATCTGCACTATGGGCCGTCAAATCGATCAATGCGTGCGCTCGTTCGCCACTCTGAATGTTATAAAATGATAATATATCAATAGGTCAAATTAACTATATGGACTTGTGATATATATTTTTCAATATTATACACCGATACGCGAACGCACGTACCGATGTGGACATGTAAAATTTTCAAATGTTTCGATACGCGAACACGCGTCATATTTATTTATTTATTTATTTATTCGTTAGAATTAGTATATATACACTTTATGTTTCCGGCTACAGAACGACCACGCATCTCACAGAATACCAGCATAATGCTGCTTATCGAATCTATATATCCGGAGGACTCTTATTATTGGTGACGACGAACGCATCTGCACTATGGGCCGTCAAATCGATCAATGCGTGCGCTCGTTCGCCACTCTGAATGTTATAAAATGATAATATATTCGACGAACATTGAAATTTATTTCATCCTATAGACCATCACGCGCAGTGTGCGTCGACACTCATGTATCGGCGGCTTGTTGAAATGTACATAATTGTACACTTGTGATATATATTTTTCAATATTATACACCGATACGCGAACACTTGCGATGTCGATGTGGACTTGTAAAATTTTCAAATGTTTCGATCGCGAACACGCGTGTCATTTAAGGTGCAGAACAGGAAATAGTTCAAATGAACGAACAGACAAAACATTACAATGATGTGCAGTATGTAGATATCTGTACGCGTACACCGGTATCGATATGGACTTGTAAAATTAAACTTCAATCCGATACGCGAACGCACGTAGCGATGTGGACTTTAATAATTTTCGTGTTTCGATGAACACTGCGTCACTTCATTATTTAGTGGTGGTTTATGAATGTAATATTAGATATTGATTCTTCCCTTTTATTCTTTATTTCATGGTTTTGCTTGTTCAAATACATAAAATTGTAAAAATAAAAAAAAAAAAAAAAAAAAAAAAACACACACACACACACACACAACCTCAGTCAAGTTCGGGGACATTATTCAATAAAAATATGTAACAACCACCTATTATAAAATCACTTCGGCGTGTTTCGACACGACAAAGATGTTACGCGGATACACATACCTGCAGTCGTACATACATATATTAGACGAAGCGCCGAGCGGTGCATGTCGTCGAAATATTAAACTGTGTCGGGCGACGTCTCCGTTATTATACACGGTCAGACGTTCAATAGCGTCCGTTTAATTAACGCGTATTGCTTTCGGCGTGCGAGAGCTTTGTCTTCGCCACGTCGTTAAAGTATCGCTTAAATCACGCACGTCGCCGGGCGCGCCTCACACCATAAAGAGGGCGCGCTCGAGGGACGGCAACTTATGATTTGAATTCTCGTTCACGGATATGATCTCTCTCTAACACCGGGCTATCACGACCCAAGAAAACGTTTATTGTTAAACGTGTTGTAATAAAATGATATTTAAAGCAAAGTCTCGTTGTCGAACGTTCCCATGAATCGGACGCGAATGCTCCGTCCGCAGTAAGTCTGGAAGAACGCGTAGCAGTGGTGAGATATCATTCTCTACCGTGAACAGACCGAATGCGTATTCATGTAATATACGTCACCGGTGCGTCTGAGCGTTTATTACGCTCGCGCATCGCGTTACGTGTCTGCTGTGTGAGACGGTTCGCCTCGTTCACGCGCTTAACGTGCAACGGCAACGCCACACACCTAGTTTCGCACTTGGTGGTGGGTTGTTGACGCGCTCGTTGATGCGTGTACGTTCGAAGCGCGTCTTTGTAAACTCCCTGGTTGATCCTGCGAGTAGTTATATGCTTGTCTCAAAGGTAAGCCATGCATGTCTCAGTGCAAAGCCGTATTAAGGCGATACCGCGAATGGCTCAATATATCAGTTTTGGTTCCTTAGATCTTACCTCGGTTTACTTGGATAACTGTGGTAATTCTAGAACTAATACATGCAATCAGAACTCTGACCAGTGATGGGATGGAATTGGCACGCATTAGATCAAAACCAATCAGGCGGAGGCCTCGCGTCGAAGTCGTTAATTTTTGATGAATCTGGATGCTTTTGCCGATCGCACGGTCCTGCACCGGCGACGCATCTCAAATGTCTGCCTTATCAACTTTCGATGGTAGTTTCTGCGACTACCATGGTTGTCACAGGTAACGGGGAATCAGGGTTCGATTCGGAGAGGAGCCTGAGAAACGGCTACCACATCCAAAGGAAGGCAGCAGGCGCGCAAATTACCCACTCCCGGCACGGGGAAGGTAGTGACGAAAAATAACGATACGGGACTCTTACGAGGCCTCGTAATCGGAATAAATTACACTTTAAATATTTTAGCGGGAACAATTGGAGGGGCAAGTCTGGTGCCAGCGCCGCGGTAACTCCAACTCCAATAGCGTATACTGAAATTGTGCGGTTAAAAGCTCGTAGTTGCATTTTGTGCGCCGCGCTGTCGGTGCACCGCATCCGCGGTGATACTGACTTACGTCTGCGGAGCACTTATCGTCGGTGAGCCGTCGGTAAAACGACGGTTCAATATCAAAATCTATCGCGGTGCTCTTCGTTGAGTGTCGAAGGGCCGACAATTACTTTAGACAATTAGAGTCTCAAAGCGGGCTCAAAATGCAGCGAATATTTCATTGCATGGAATAATAAGAATACTGATCTCGGTTCTATTTTGTTGGTTTTCCAGAACTCGAGGTATTAATGATTAATAGGGATAACTGGGGGCATTCGTATTGCGACGTTAGAGGTGAAATTCTTGGATCGTCGCAAGACGAACATCAACAAGCATTTGCCAAAGGTGTTTTCATCAATCAGAACGAAAGTTAGAGGTTCGAAGGCGATTAGATACCGCCTAGTTCAGCGCTAAATATGTCATCTAGCGATCCGCCGACGCGTTACTACGATGGCTCGGCGGGCAGCTTCCGGGAAACAAGATTTTGGACTCCGGGGGAGTATGGTTGCAGCGCTGAAGCGCAAAAGGAATTGACGGAAGAGGGCACCACCGGGAGTGGAGCCTGCGGCAATTTGATCGCTTGCGGGAAATCTCACCAGGCCCGGACACCGGAAGGATTGACAGATTAACGAAGCTCTTTCTTGATTCGGTGGGTATCAGTGCATGGCCGTTCTTAGTTGGTGGAGCGATTTGTCTGGTTAATTCCGGTAACGAACGAGACTCTAGCCTGCTAAATAGGCGTCGTCATTTAGGTGTGCGTGGCTTCGGTCACGCAACTCACCACAACGACGTATTAAAATTCTTCTTAGAGGGACCGGCGGCTTCGAGCCGCCACGAGATTGAGCAATAACAGGTCTGTGATGCCTTAGATGTCCTGGGCCGCACGCGCGCTACACTGAAGGAATCAGCATGTTCTCCCTGGCCTAGAGGCCCGGGCAGCCGCGAAACTCCTTCGTGCTGGGGATTAAGGTTTGTAATTATCCCCATAAACGAGAATTCCTAGTAAGCGCAGGTCATAAGCTCGCGTTGATTACGTCCCTGCCCTTTGTACACACCACCGTCGCTACTACCGATTGAATGATTTAGTAGGGTCTTCCGGACCGACACGCGCGGTAACTTCACGGCCGTCGGCGTTGCTGGGAAGTTGACCAAGCTTGATCATTTAGAGGAAGTAAAAGTCGTAACAAGGTTTCCGTAGGGAACCTGCGGAAGGATCATTAACGTAATATAAATATGCGCGAACGCCGTTCGTACATATATATTATATTTACAATATAAAATAATCCGAATAAGCGAAGTTTAAACAATTGCGACGATAGTCCGCCGCCGCCGCCGTCGCTCCGTGAGCGCGCGCGGTTAGCACACCTTGCACATATACGTGCGTGCGTTCTAACGTTAGCGTAAACATCGTCGACGTACCCACAGACACCGACCCTAGCTAATCGTGTACGGTGTAGTTCGATGATAGTGACGCGAGTCGATAGTGCGCCGCGACGTATGTGTCGCGTGCTAAATCACTGCGCCAAATCGATTGACGCGCGGCGCTCGAACAGTCGAAGCGGGCACCCACTGGGACACAAAGCGGAACGTTGACATGGTAAAATCGCGCCATCGGTTTCGGTCGTAAAGGTGCGCGCTATACAAAAGCGAAATCCAGCGGCAGAATGTTCACGGCGGCGTTAACGCGAGCCATGTAAAATGGTAACCGCGTTGACGTCCATGTCTAATAATACCAACGGTCACATATGCATTTCTAATGATATCATGTTCTTTTTTTGGATTTTTTCTTTTCCGTTCGTTTTGTTTTATACTTTTTTTCTTTGTATGAAGAAATAAAAAGCAAAAACATAAACGAATATTACGAGATAACCTCTCACGAGGCATGGGATGGTGATCTCCGCGCCTGCGGCACAGTTGATCGAAAGATAGTACGACCTTTCAGGGCGAAACCGGCAGGTAAAACCGTATCTGATCTTCCGTACCCGTAAAGACAACAACATTATTTAAACGATTACCCTGGACGGTGGATCCACTTGGCTCGCGGGTCGATGAAGAACGCAGTTAACTGCGCGTCATGAGTGTGAACTGCAGGACACATTTGAACATCATTTCAGACGCACATTTGCGGTCGTGGAAAATATCCGGACCACTCCTGTCACGAGGGCCGGCTGTTAAAATATTAACCACACTGTTCGTCTTACGTTTGCTCTCGCGCGCGACGGTATCTCGAACGATTGGCAGTTCCGTTTGGACGGTACGATGGTATGGTAGCCTAACAGCATCAGCGTATCTACCACGGTCCGTTTAAATATTTTGTATACGATAAACGATATCACGACTGTCGTGTTGGTCGCCGGAGCGCACGCGCGTACTTACGCGACGTTTCATGCTGAAAGCGTTACGCGAGCGGCGATCCCATCGACGCGCGACTCTTCGACGTAACAATCGATAGGGGCATGCGCGATTCGATACGGTGACGTACCGTCTCGTTCCGGCAGGTTTAACCGCCCACGGGGAACGTTTAGGCGTGAACGTTGCGAGCGCGTTCGACGTTTCGACGATATACGACTAGTCGTCGTTTATGTTCGTATATATATTACAGTACGGGAGAAGAGGTTCGAGGGAGTGCGTTCGTGTGTATCGCTTTACGCGCTTCGAATTCCTCACTCGCGATGGGTAAGGCGGACTGTCGAAGAGCCTCTACGACCGTTACGACGCCGTCGTCAGCCCCCGCGGCGACGGCGTAGGCGTCGTTCGGTCGTCGTAGCGCTGACGGATATCGTGTCTGCCTCGGTGCTATCGGTAGCCTCAGATCGGGAGGATCACCCGCCAATTTAAGCATATTGGTAAGCGGAGGGAAAAGCTAACAAAGTTTCCTTAGTAGCGGCGAGCGAACAGGAAAGAGCCCAGCACTGAATCCGCGGTCGTATCGAACGCGCGGGAGATGTGTTCGGGAGGTTCCTTTCTCGTCGTCGATACTCCTGGCAAGTTCGTCTTGAACGGGGCCGTTTCCTGCAGAGGGTGCCAGGCCCGTAGCGACGGAGGGCAGCGGCGGAGGACTCTCCCTAAGAGTCGGGTTGCTTGAGTGCAGCCCTAAATTGGGTGGTAAGCTCCATCTAGGCTAAAATGTACCGCGGACCGATGGCGAACAAGTACCGTGAGGGAAAGTTGAAAAGAGGCGAAGAGAGAGTTCAAGGTACGTGAAACCGTTCAGGGGAGTAAACCTGCGAAACTCGAATGAACGAACGGAGAGATTCATCGTCACTCCGCGTACGCATCACGCTCTGATGTAGTCCGTCCCTTAATCGAATTTAGCGGTCTTCACGGAGCTGGGCGTCGACGTCCGCAGACAACGTGCACTTCTCTCTCAGTAATGCATCGCGACCCGTTCGACGTCGGCTAAGCGCGCCGTCCGGTAGCCCAATTCGTTTCCCGTGTCAAAAGCGGACGGTTGGACCGCGACGGTGGCCGACCAAACCGTCGGACAGTAGAAGACACGAATCGCGCACGCGCAGCTTACATAAGCGCGTCCGGCCCGACGCAGAACAACGTCGTCATCGAGGTCCTGCCGTTGTGCGGACATCGGTGCAGCGCGTCTGTTATCGCAGCCATTAAGTCTCGGACCGTGCGCGTCTCGATCGGCGATGATTCAGTTTCGGGCACTCACTTGGGACCCGTCTTGAAACACGGACCAAGGAGTCGCATGTGTGCGAGTCATTGAGTTGTGTTGTTAAAACTGAAAGAGCGCAACGAAAGTGAAGGCGCGCGCTGATCGCTCGCGCTCAGGGAAGAGATGGAGCGTCGGTCTCGATCGACCTCTCGCGCACTCCCGAGGCGTCTCGTTCAATCCGTGAATCTTAGGCGCTCTGGGCGAGAGATGGGACCCGAAAGATGGTGAACTATGCCTGGTCAGGTCGAGTCAGGAAACCCTGATGGAGGACCGTATGGCGGTCCTGACGATGCAAATCGATCGTCCGGAACTGGGTATAGGGGGCGAAAGACTAATCGAACCATCTAGTAGCTGGTTCCGTCGAAGTTTCCCTCAGGATGGCGTGATGACGAACAGTCTCATCCGAAGTAAAGCGAATGATTAGAGGCATTGGGGCCGAAACGACCTCAACCCTATTCTCAAACTTTAAATGGGTGAGAGCTCCGGCTTACTCGAACGATGAAGCCGGAGATCGATGACGGTGCCAGTGGGCCAATTTTGGTAAGCAGAACTGGCGCTGTGGGATAGACAAACGTAGTGGGCGCCTAAAAACGCTCATGGGACCTGCATGAAGGCGTTGGTCGCTCATGACAGCAGGACGGTGGCCATGGAAGTCGGAATCCGCTAAGGAGTGTGCAACGACTCACCTGCCGAAACAACCAGCCCTGAAATGGATGGCGCTGAAGCGTTTGCCTATACACTACCGTTACGGGCAATAGCGACGTGCGGAAACGTATGTCGTCATTACGCCGTAACGAGTAGGACGAGCGCGGCGGAGAGGCGCGAAGGGTCTGGGCGCAGGCCACCTGGAGCCTCCGTCGGTGCAGATCTTGGTGGTAGTAGCAAATACTCCAGCGAGGCCCTGGAGGACTGACGTGGAGAAGGGTTTCGCGTGAACAGTAGTTGCTCGCGGAATCGGTCGATCTAAGCTCAAGGGAGAGATCTTATGTCGATGTGGCGTGTTTTCGAATTTCGGATAAATAGCGCCCTTTGGGCGAAAGGGAATCGGTTCCTATTCCGGAACCCGGCTTGTGGAACCGTTCAATAATCGTTCCCTCGTTTCAAAGCGAGTGTTCGACAGGGTAACCCAAAGTGGCCTGAAGACGCGCGGGGTCCGGGAAGAGTTTCTTTTCTGCCTGAGCGTTCGAGTTCCATGGAATCTATAGAAGGAGATATGGTTCAGACGCGAAAACTACATTGCGGCGGTGTCCGGATACTCTCTGCGGACCTTGAAAATTCAATTGAGGGATGTACGTGGAGATGTCGCGCCGGTTCGTACTTATATCCGCAGCAGGTCTCCAAGGTGAAGAGCCTCTAGTCGATAGAATAATGTAGGTAAGGAAGTCGGCAAATTGGATCCGTAACTTCAGATGGGATTGGCTCTGAGGACCGGGGCGTGTCGGGTTTTGGACAGGAAGCGGATGCAGCCGGTGCCGGAGCCTGGTCGATGCTCGTGCGTCTCTCGGGGCGTGCGGGCTGAATCAGACCCGCGTTCCGGCCTTCCGCGGATCTTCTAACCGTAGGTCGCGTCTGTTTTCGTTTCTTGCGCGATAGGCGCGCGCCTGTACGACCGCCGTTCAACGGTCAGCTCAGAACTGGCACGGACAAGGGAATCGACTGTCTAATTAAAACAAAGCATTGCGATGGCCCTCGCGGGTGTTGACGCAATGTGATTTCTGCCCAGTGCTCTGAATGTCAGCGATGAAGAAATTCAAGCAAGCGCGGGTAAACGGCGGGAGTAACTATGACTCTCTTGGGCGGGTGCCGTAGAGCTCTCCGTAGCACGATTTGATGCTATGCCCTAACAGGCGGGAATTTGGCAACCCGCGCCCCGGAAGCCGATGCGTGGATGGTAGAAGAAAGAGCCAGCCATTCTGACACCATCAATACGCACAGCTTTCGAGGCCCCAGCAATGGTCTCGACGTCTGGAGGGACTGCCGGACAATCGAGACTCAACTCCTGCCAGAAACCTGCTCGTGATGGCGCAGCTGCTAAGACTGATGCAGGAGGAGGTTGCCTAAAATAGTAGCACCGTTAGCGGCTGTTGCAGACTTCGATCTCGTTGGCACATCCTAAAACTGCGAGGCGCCTTCCGCAACTGTAACCCTCGGGTGGCGGCGGTCGGGCTTGTGACCAGGTTTGCTGGATTCGTCCGGTATGCGCAGCGTTCTCCACTGAACGTAACCTGGGCTTGGTACGGGGTGAGATTCCCGTACAGCCCCATTAAGGAGGACACTTGTGTCCACACCAAGTCGAATCGTTTACTTCGGTTGGGGCCTAGCGGAAACGATCGGCGCATTTAAGCAGCTGGGCCAGGTGCTCGGCTGCTAACCGGTTACCGAGCGTCGGACCATCCGTCAGAATGGTCGCCCGACCTCCATCAGACGGGGAGCTCGGTACCAAGTTCGGCCGCTCTGCCCGGGGCTCAGGCTCCGGGCGAGTGGCCGATAAACTGGGGAGCCGCTGCCGAGCCCACGGTGGTTGCGTGATGCTAAGCTTGCTTAAACGCCTAATTCCCCATACCATCTAGCAGCCACCACCTACCATCAATCGGCGAATGCTGATCCCCAAGCCTCAAAGGACGGGAGATGGGGACAAGTGGCGTCTCTCGTGGGTATCCGTGATGATTATAAATTCGTTCAGTTACGTATTGCTAGAGTCTTTGCGGTCTCGCTTACGTTCTCTGCGAAAGCCTCCTTCCAGCGCCTTCACCCACACGCCCTTAAGGTTCTTTGACCTTTGGGCCACCATGGAGATGACGCCGACGCTGTCCTCGATCCTCTTTGCAGCTCAGAAGCCGGCTCCGAAGTCGCCATCGTTGGACGACGACTCCGACAGGGTTGTTATCCTGCCGGCCAGGCGGCAGAGACTGACCGATGTTAATTCCGCCTCCGCCTCTGCCCTCATTTCCCGCTTCTTTAGCATTACCAACGCCATTTTGGCCTGGGCAAGGCCTACGTACTCCCCAGTCGTTGGGGTCGTCCCCTCGACTGCCTCGTTTGGCAGCGGTGTTGTTGCGTATTGCTAGAG
>JAGSMU010000445.1:0-39000 GCA_029286865.1 Teinopalpus imperialis
TCTTTGCGGTCTCGCTTACGTTCTCTGCGAAAGCCTCCTTCCAGCGCCTTCACCCACACGCCCTTAAGGTTCTTTGACCTTTGGGCCACCATGGAGATGACGCCGACGCTGTCCTCGATCCTCTTTGCAGCTCAGAAGCCGGCTCCGAAGTCGCCATCGTTGGACGACGACTCCGACAGGGTTGTTATCCTGCCGGCCAGGCGGCAGAGACTGACCGATGTTAATTCCGCCTCCGCCTCTGCCCTCATTTCCCGCTTCTTTAGCATTACCAACGCCATTTTGGCCTGGGCAAGGCCTACGTACTCCCCAGTCGTTGGGGTCGTCCCCTCGACTGCCTCGTTTGGCAGCGGTGTTGTTGCCTTTCCTGACCCTCCCACATCTTGGCCCATCGCCGGACCAACACTGATCTCTGCGTCCTTAGGACGTTTCCTCCTACTTTACTCCTTCTCATCGAGTGACTCCACGCTAAGCATAGAGTCGCTCGTGTCGTCATCACTATCTACCCTCAATTTTATGTTTTCTGTTGTTCCCACGATTAAGGTCGAAACAGTCGATCCCCGGGTGACGCCTATTCCGGAGACAAGGCTACATACTGGTAGAGTCGCCTGGTACCCACAGGTTTTAAGACTTCGCTGTCTGGTTTTATAAGAGTGATCGCTTCTCGCGGGCCGGCCAATTAGGCAAGCCCTCCGCTCCTGCACCTCCAGCGTACCCCATGATCGTCAGCGCTGGGGTCTTTGAAGAGTACAGCCCAGGTTACGGCGCGCTGGTGGAGCCGACGTAACTCCCCAGTTTGGACGGTTGTGCCCGGAGGCGGTGTTGGTACGCACCAGGCCCGTCCCACTCCGCACTAGGCATTAGGCGCACAAACGATATATCGTCGCCAGTTCACAATACCCACCATCATTTGTTGCCTTTCCCCGGATGCTTTGATCAGGAGAAATGCGGCCTTCACCCTCGCATTGGGCACTGGGAACGACGTATCGTCACCGGTGCCCAATGCGCAATTCGGTTGCCTTTCCTCGGACGGAAATCAAGAAGAAATGCAACCCCTGCCCTCCGCAGTGCCCTCCGCTAATCAGAGGGACGCATAGGTAGCTATCCCCTGTCAGAACATTCGCCACTGGCAACAACGCGTCATCACCAGTGCCCAGGTGCACCGTCAGCGTTGCGCTTTCCCCGGATACAATGGTATCAAGGGAAATTCAACGACCAGGCACTCGAGGAGGTTTTTTCTGACGTGGCACTTCAGCCAACCTAACCTGGCCTAACCTAACCTAACCTAGCTAACCTAACCTAACCTAACCTAACCTAACCTAACCTAACCTTTTTTTTTTTTTTTTTTTTTTCGTGCAGGAAATGCCTGCATACCGCCCCCGCTTGAGACGAGGGCAGTTATGTCGGACTTGCACCGACTAAAACCCGCGGTGTTCCTTCGCTCCACCCAAGTACTGTGCATGCGGGTACGCTGTGAGCATTCTTCCGCGTGCACAACAGGTGGCAGCCAGTTCTCAATGGCCCCGGCAGTTGTGACCCTGTGTTGAGCGCGCGGGAACACCACGGGCGCGCTCTCCTCGCTGACTCGTTGACAGACCTCCCCGTGTCCATCGCTCCAGTCGTAGGGGAATTGACTACGCCTACGCTCTCACCTTTCCCCTGCGGCTGTGGAGTGGTCCCAGGGTCGTGGGTTGCTTCACTTCCTCCATCCGGCTGGTCGGTTTGCCGAGGAGCAACGTTCGGCCTTTTCCGGCTTTGGAAGGCGCTTTGCAGGCCTTCCCCATCCTGGTCATGGTTTCTTAGCGGCTTGCCACGTACAACGCGGGGTAGCGGAACTGTGCCGCTGTGGCCAGTTGACCACGCGGCAGCAGCTGACTCCCCGGTCGATCCGGTGCGTCACTGAGCCCTCACGTGTCCCGCCTCGAAACGGAAACACCTGGGGTGGGGGCTCCACGAGCTTCACCTCGGCCGCCACCCAGCAAATTACGTTAGGCGCCCGCTGGCAATACCTTTTGGCGGCAGCCACGGACACCGGACCCAGGCCATCCCAAGGCCTCCGGGATATCGCAGGACCTCGCTGACCTTTGGCGTTGAGTTTTCAGCCTTCGTTACCGCCGCAATTGCGTCCTCTGCTGTGGGTGGAGTCATCCAGACCGGATACCTTGACTTCTGCAGTCTTCGCCGGTCTGGACACTCACGCTGTTTGCCCGCTGCTGCAAAGTGCCTCATCAGTTTTGAGCCAGGGCGTCGCCAGCTTCGCTGTCTGCGCCAGGAGTTTCGAACGTCGGGCCCGGCGCAGATGCGAAGCATCTCCAGTTATGCGAGGCTGGTTTTATTTTCGCCTTCGCCTCGGTAATTACGTCAATATATGTTACGCCCTTTGCCGCAGCCTCGGCTCCAGGGTCACAACCACAGCAGAGGATGTAGTCCTCGGTTTAAACCGCCCTTGGTTTGCTAACAATTTGCTTCGTCTTCCCTCCTTGTTTTGAGCCTTCCTGGCCGCAATGGTCAGGGTTGTTCCATGGACTCGGGGCGAAGATAACGGGAGTTGGGACTCCGCTACTTTATTTGGACCCTCCTTTACAGGCTCACTTCGTTTCCTTTGGGGCGCTTCGGGGATACAGCGACCCCAGCGACAACCGGTTGACGCTAGCCGCCTTAACGGTTTTGCTTTAAGCAGTGTCTGGGAAAGGCGAAAGGCTGGACGAGATAGAACAATGCTTCCGGCCTCTTGTCGGTTGCCAATGGGGGCGGAGGCGCTTCTCCGGCTGGAGGCGGTCCTCAGACGGCAAATCTGGCGAATGCATTGACTGCCTGGTCAATGATCGACACCTGACTCCTCCTTGCCCGCTCCACTCGGTTTTGTTGGCTGGGCCGGTTCGTTGCATCCACCAGATCAGCCACCTCCTTCCTCGGCGCGACGCTGCCTTGTGAGCGGCATTATCTTGCTGCCGCGTCGTCTGAGGTACAACGTCTTCTGGGGAGTCTTGTTAACCTCGCTGGCGTTTCTCTGCAGCTCTTTGACGCCTTCCGCAGATGCCCTTCGGGTTCTTCGACCTTGTTGCAGCCTTGTTTGACGCCCACCTTGTCCTCTACCACTCTTTCTGGCTCCGCCGCCGTCTCGAAGTCGCCATCGTTGGACGACGGCTCCGACAGGTTGTTGTCCTGCCGGCGCTGAACTGACGAACCTTCGACGACTTCCGCCTCACCGCCGCAATTCCGCTTCCTTAGCGGCCACTATCCATTTTAGCCTGAGCAGGGCGGCGTACGCGCGGTTGGGGGCTCCCACGACCTCTCTTGGCAGATGTTGTTGCCATGCAAGCTAGTTTTTTCGCCTTTGGCCCGTTACCGAACCAGAACGCATCCTTCGTCCATGAACGGACGTTTCCTCCACTTCTTCTCCTCGTCAAGTGACTCACGCTTAGCATAAGTCTTTCATCATCATCTTATCTGCCAGCATGTATTTTGTTTTAGTTTACTCATATTGGTTCCCACGATTGTGAGCAGAAATGAGTCGGCCCCAGTTACGCCATTCCGAGGCAAGGCTACATACTGTGGGGTCGCCTGGTACCCACAGGTTTTCAAGACTTCGCTGTCCTGATTATTTTATAGAGGTTTACTCCTCGCGGGCCGACCCAGATAAAGGCAAACCCTCGCTCCGCTGCACTTCGACGTACCCCATTATCGTCAACATAAGGTCTTTGACGAAAGTGGCAGATTTACGGCGCGCTGGGAAGCCGACGTAACTCCCCCGGTTTTTGGAACGGTTGGATGCCCGGCGGCGGTGTGAGTGCACACCGAGCCCGTCCCTCACTATGAGCATTAGGCACTGGAAACGATATATCGTCACCAGTTCTAATACCCACCATCATTTGTTGCCTTTCCCCCGGATACGAAATCGGGAAATGCAACCTCCACGCTCGACGGTTGAGTGCCCGGCGGCAGTAAAGCCTTACACCAGGCCCGTCCCCACACTGTGAACATTAGGCACTGCCAACGACGTATCGCCACCAGTTCCCCAATGCTGCCCTCATTTTGTTGCCTTTCCCCGGATACTTTGATCAGGAGAAATGCAACCTCCACCCTGCGTTGGGCACTGAGAACGACAGCTGTCATCACCAGTGTCAATATTTTCGTTGCCTTTCACTCCCGAATACGGAAATCAAAGGAAATGCAACCCCACCTTCCTCCACTGTGCCCTCCGCTTATCAGAGGACACGCCAGAGCAACTATCCCCTGTCAAATTCGCCACTGGCAACAACGTGTCATCACCAGTGCCCAGGGTGCACCGTCCGGCGTTGCCTTTTCCCCGGATACAATGGTATCAAGGGAAATTCAACGACCAGGCACTCGAGGAGGTTTTCTGACGTGGCACCCCAATAACCTAACCTAACCTAACCTTTTTTTTTTTTTTTTTTTTCGTGGGGAATGCCACCATACCCACCCCGAGGACAGGGCGAATTGTCGGACTCGCACCGACTAAAACCCACGGTGTTCCTTCTGCCACCAGGTGCTGTGCATGCGGGTACGCTTACGCATTCGTCCGCGTGCACAGCAGTGGCGGCTCGCTTTAAGGCCCCGGCCGTTGCTTAACCTTTATGGAGAGCGCGCGGGAACACGAGGCGCGCTCTCACCTCGCCGACTCATTTTGAGCTACGGACCTCCCCGGGTCTATAGCTCGAGTCGTATCAGAGCCGGAATGGCAGGCGCATACGCTCTGCGTCTTCGCCGATGCGGCTGCGGACTGGTTGAGCGGCTGACTCCCGAACTCGCTCCGCCTCCTCCTTCGTGGACATCACCGCCTCGCAGTACCTGCCTGCTGCCTGTCCCCGGCTGTCGATCATGGCGCGAACTACGGCCATAAACGCAAGTCGTTGCCCTACAGCGCTCAATTGTCGGCGTTTTATTCTGCCCACACGGACACACCTCCAGCGTGTGCTGGGTTCCGTGTCTTGAGGCAGCCGTCACAGTGGTGACGGCCATCGTTTGGCTCCTTCCGATCAGGGTGCAGGTACTTCCCGAAGCATCCATGCCCCAGCCTGCCGACAACCGGAAGGTGAAACGCTCGTGACGTCTGTCAGCCACTGCGAGAACTGGACGTACTGCA
Source organism: Teinopalpus imperialis (assembly GCA_029286865.1). Lineage (NCBI taxonomy): Eukaryota > Metazoa > Arthropoda > Insecta > Lepidoptera > Papilionidae > Teinopalpus > Teinopalpus imperialis. Next base: position 5,105 of record JAGSMU010000445.1, read on the forward strand.
CTACGGTCGTGGTTCCGGCCCGGGGCTGTCGAAGTGCATGCTGTACCTCCGCACCATGACCCTTCGGCCTCCGCCCTCGCCCGCATCGCCTCCTCCTCGTGGGTGGGAACTGGCGCACCGCGATCAAGCTCTCGCCAAAGAAAACCGGACGCGGTTTTCGCCTCCAGTTCCCCAGGGAGGGACGCCGCCAGCACACATGCCGCCTCGTGGGACACCGTGGTACCCCGGATCGCTCTGATCGCATCGCCTCTGAGACCTTTGCAGAAGAGCGATTGTCCGGCTATTTAGAGCGTCACTCCGCCGGGTGCCCGTACAGCGCCATGGAGCGCACCATGCCAGGTACGGGCGCCAGCAAAGCCGCATTCGGACGCTCCGGTATTCGGCAGCAAGCTGCCAACTGCGGCCGCCGCACTCAGCAACCTGGGCAATAAGCCTGGAATGCACCTCAGTTTCCGCATCGGCGTCCAGAAGTGAGTCCCAGATATTTCATCTGGGACTTGATGTAATCTGAAGACTCAACCCCTGATGTGCAGTCCCGGGTGGCGCGAGCCCGTGAAAACAAGGCCTCCAGACTTGTTGAGAGGGCCACCTCGAGAACCCAGCCTTCGAATTACGACCCACTACGTGGGCCACTCCCGCTGTAGCGTATGGTGCACTCTAGGTGCCGCCTTGCCGTCACCAGGTGTCGTCGGCGTAGCAAGTCGACCTCGCAGTAGGGATCGCAGAAGCACCCGAATCGTAGCCGATGTTCCACGGGAGCGGTCGAGAGTCGAACCCTGTAGGACACCTGGCTTTACTACGCGATATGCCACTCGTTCCGACGCTGTGCGACCTGCCGAGAGATGGGATGCGATCATGCGCTGGAGGTAGTTCGGCGCCCAGTACCGAATTGCCTCTGATAAACTCAGGGCAGGAAGGTGTTGAAGGCGTTGGCGATGTCAAAGAGACACCGCCAGAACGACCTCACCCCGGGCGACTGCTTCCTCGCCGTCACCTTCACTCGCATGATCGCATGTATCGTGGACCCTCGCGAAAACCGGGTGGCTGTATCCAAATCCGGGCCGACCCCACCGGATGCCGGACGGGCGACCGGCAATGACGCTCAAGAACTGCCACCTCGTCCAACAGCACTATGGGCCCGGTACGCAGAGGGCGAGTCCTCAGGCGCCCTCCTTCCTCAGAGGACCATCGTGCCCGCCTTCCGCACCCGTGGAAAGCGGCCCTGGAATTAGGCAGGCATTGAATAGTCCTCTGGAGTTTGCCCTCGAGTGCGCCGGATGCTGGGACCACGCACGGCCAGGTACCGCAAATCGGGTCCTGGGGCCGTATTCCTCGAACGGGTGAAGAATCGCGACCCCGAACTCTCCAGGGTTACCGGCATTCACCTCGTCCCCGCCAGCAACCGCATCCAGCGCAGTCGGGCCATGGTCGGCGGCGTATGTTCTCCTCTCGAGGGTGGGGCTGCAACCACTGCGTCCACGAACTGGGGCTGGAGACTTCGCGTCAGAGGGGTGCCCATGGAGCGAAGTTTCCCCGCACCATGCGGTATGGGCGACCACGGATCACGGTTCAGTCTCCAGCAGCTCGATTCTCGCCCCAGCCTTGGCGCACTCATGGCGGTTGAAGACGAAGCTTGGCCCTCCGTAAGCGTCGCGCAACGATGACTCAGCCGCATCGTCACGGCGTCTCCTCCGGCGTTGCCTCGTGTATGGCGTCTCGCGATTACGCACGCAGTGCACCTTTGCTGATGTCGGCGGACCGCGAGGCCACACCTACTTTTCGGCGGTCGAGGCCCCAACCGTGGCATCGACGCATGTAACGCAGTCATCGACGCGCGAAGCGCCACCGCTTCGGCTTCCCACGCAGTGGTTATACCTCGAAACCCACGATTCCGCAAAGAGCCTCGATGAGAACTTCTGTCGAGGTGCTTGAGTGCCATCATGGCGGGCCGTCGCCACGAACGACCGCTCGCCCGGATCGGACCGGAACCCGCGTCGGAATCCGGAGACGCTGAAGCGGATACCAGATGGTCCGTCTACCCCGAACACGCTTCCGCCGTGAACCCGGCGCCATGGATGTGCTGGCGAAGTTAGGTCCACAACGGGGCTCCTGGGGCCGAACGCATGTGGGTTCCGAACCTCGAGGTTGAGCAGACATAGTCCTACGGACAGTGCCCACCCCTCCAGGAACGTCCCCGTATCGTTGGCAGAACGGCCCCAAACGGTGTTTCTTGGCGTTGAAGTCACCCATCGCAAAATGTGATGAGGGTGACTCCTGTAATGAGAGCTCGACCTCGCCAAAGTCCCTCGAACTCGGGCGGCTTCTGCTGGGGACAATAAATGCAATATTATTATCCCCACCAGCGCGCAACGAACCCGCGACCCTTCTCCGCAATCATGGGGCGGGGCATAGCAGTCGTCCGAGCAACTACCAAGATTGATCCTCATCGTCTCCCGCTTATGCATCGCTTTCTGGAACCAGGTGGTTCGAAACGACAACCCACGTGGGTCAACCACTGTGCCATACTCTGAAGTAGATCTTGTTAGCTCTAGCACGGTTGACGTTCGCCTGAACTGCGTGAGGCCGTGGCCACGTGCGAGGCCGGTTTCGGATCCTCCTCCATTTGCCTCCACCTGGTTTGCTGGCTGTCGGTTGCTTCGGTGGCAACGTGCGATCTGGCCTTTTCCCTTTCTTGGGAGGCGCGGTTGACCTTCCTCCCATCCTGTGGTCGGCCGGTTTTGGCTGCGACGCACAGCGCAACGCGGGTTGGCAGACACTGCGCTGCCAATGGCCAGACTGACCACAACGGGCTTACAGCTCCCCGGTCGACTGTGGCGTCGCACTGGGCTATCCCGACTCCATGCAGCGGAAGCACCTCCAGAGGTGTGGGCACCGCAAACTGCAGCTGAGACCCACGAGATCATCAGCTTCCGCCGTCGGCGACTTTTTGGCTGCCGCCACGGGACATCGGCCAGGCCACTAAACCTGCAGCATCGAAGGATCTGTACGCCAGCCGCCTCCTCCAGGGCAGCCGGCCTTCGCCACGGCTGTCACCTCACTCACAGTGGCCCGATCAGACCAGCCAACTTTGACCTCCACTGTCTTTTGCTGGTCTGGTTATCCACTACACCTTTGGATGCAAAGCGCCTCCTCAATTTTATTAAGCAGGCCGTCGCCCTGTCGCTATTGCGCCGGGATTTCGAACATACGCGCCCCAGTGGCGCGTAGTGAACAATCTCTGTTATCGAGGGCAGAGGTCGACTTTCTCATCGCCTCGGTGATAACCTCATAGGTAACACCTGCCGCCACAGCTTCAGGCGCCAGTGTCACCGACGGCAGCCGATCTGGGTGGCAATCTACGCTGGCCTCGGTGCGAATTGCCAGGATATGTTGTTCTGCGCCTTTGTTTGTGAATTTCTTACCACCATGATCCACGGCTCCTCCATGGACTGAGGGTGCCGGTGACGAGATCGGACTCCAGTAACCTTCTCACTCCTTTTTTAGGATCGCTCCGCTTTCCCTTTCCCTTCCTTAGGGGGCGTTGGAACCACAGAAGCCCCAGCAACGACTGCCCGTTCACTGGTAGCCGCGATGACCAGGCGGCTTCAGGGCGGCTCGGAAACCAGAGGCGATGGACCGGCAGGGTGGTAAGGCACCGCACTTCCCCGCGCGTCTGCCGCCAACGGAGGACGGAGGCGTTTCGGGAGGAGGCGGTCCTCAAGAGCCGCGAACTATGTTCATCATTGTCCCCACTTTGACAAATGATGGAACGTACCAAACTCTCGCTGCCCTCAGCTGGAATTACGAACCTGCTGGCTGTCTTATGCGCAACCGCATCTCCGCCACCTCTTTACGCAATAACTAACCTCATCTTAGTAAGCGGGTGTTGCTCGCCCAGGCTCTGCCTCATCGAGTGCAACGACTCTGTAATTTTTGGGCGTCCGCCTTTATTGCTTCTGCGGCGTCTTTCAGCGCCTTTAACCCATGTGCCCTTCAGGTTTTTGACTTACCGGCAACCTTGTTTATGAGTGCGATGTTGTCCCCAATCTTTTCTGCCCAGTTGGTGACGCCGCCCGAATGTCATCATCTTCGATCGACGACTGACAGGGTTGTTGTTCTGTCGGCGCGCGGAGCTGTCGGGCTGCAGATGCGACCTCTCTGCCTCCCATCCTCTCAACCTTTAAAGCAGCAACTGCCGCCTGTCTTGGTTTTGGCAGCGCCGACATATTTCGTCGTTGGAGGTCGCCCTCGACCTCTTTTTGGCAGATGTTCCTTGCCACTGTTTTGCCATTCCTCATTGTGGCCCGTTATCGACCAGAACCGCAACCTGCGTCCGTAGACGGTCGCTTTCTCCCGCACAAATTTCTCCTCTTCAAAGCGACTCTTACGCCTGCATAGAATCGCTCTCCCTCCTCACTCATCTCCGACATGCTTTGGTTTGTGCGTTTTAGGATTCCATATTAATTCCCACGATTATAGGACGAAGTAAAGGTCGGTCCCCGGGTGACGCCTTATTCCGGTGACATACATACTGTGGGGTCGCCCACCCACAGGTTTTAAGACTTCGCTGTCTGATTTTTATAGAGATTTACTCCTCGCGGCCGGCCAGTTAAGGCAAAGCCCTCCGCTCCACTGGGTACTTCGACGTACCCCATTATCGTCAGCACTGTCTTTGACGAAAGTACAGCGGGTTACGGCGCGCTGGGAGAGCCGACGTAACTCCCCAGTTTTGACGGTTGAATGCCCGGCGGTGTGAGTGCACACCGACCCGTCCTTACCACTATGAGCATTAGGCACTGGAAACGATATATCGTCACCAGTTCCTAATACCCACTACCGCTAGCTGCCTTTCCCCCGGATGCGGAAATCAAGGAGAAATGCAACTTCCCACGACGCTTGACGGTTTAGTGCCCGGCGGCAGTAAAAATCGAGCCCGTCCTCTTCACTGTGAGCATTAGGCACTGCCAACGACGTATCGCCACCAGTTCCCAATGCACACCTCATTTTGCGTTGCCTTTCCACCGGATACTTTGATCAAGGAGAAATGTAACCTTCATCTTCGCATTGGGCACTGAGAACGACGTATCGTCACCAGTGCCCAATGCGCATTCATCGTCTGGCTATTGCCTTTCCTCCGGATATGGAAATCAAGAAGAAATGCAACTCCCTGCCAATTCGCTGTGCCCTCCGCTTATCAGGAGGGACACGCAGAGCGCCAAGCAGCCCCTGTCAGAACATTCGCCACTGGCAACAATGTGTCATCAATGCCAGTGCCCAGGGTGCATCAGTCCTGCGTTGCCTTTCCCCGATACAATAGTATCAAAGGGAAATCCAACGACCAGGCACTCTCGAGGAGGTTTCTGACGTGGCACCCTCCCAACCTAACCTTTTTTTACATGGGGAAATGCCTACGCATACCCACCTGCGGGGCCAGGTGGGTTATGTCGACCGCACCGACTAAAACCCCATGGTGCTCCACCTTCGTCGCGTATGGCGGGTTAGCGGAACGCTTTCTGCACACCTCCGCGACCAGCCTGCGCTGGCCGGCAAGCCGGCCCCTCCTTCGGGGAGTGACATCCCTCTCCACTTTCTGCAAGGCGCGCCGGAACACGGACGCGCTCTCCATCTCAGCCTCCTCTGTGGTGGAACGGACTTCGAGTCCGCCCCCAGAGGCTATGGGGGCGAAAGTCCCAGCCCTGCGGCGGATCTGGTGTTAGGCTCCGCCGCCAACCAATGTTCGGTCAGTGAGGACAGGGAGAGCGGCAGGATCAACCACACTCCACTGAACCCGCGGCCCCACCACGGGTCGCGTATCAGCGGTGCGATTCCCCGCTTGAGTCGCGGAGGATAGGATACACTCACCCTCCTCGGCGACTCCGTCTCGGATGCGGAGGGTGGGGCGACGATAGCGGTACCGGTGCTAAGAGTCCTCGCACCGCCACCTCCACCCCCGATTCTGCCTCGTGATGGTGCGTAAGACGCACTTACCCGTCCATCCGGGGCACCCTGCACCGACACGCACCAGGTACCGCCTCCAGCCCGCCCGAGCGGCCTCCTCGGGGCCGGCTCTTAGAGCGCCTTAGCCGGCCATTTGGGTTCCTTCTTAGCCTTCACCGTGGTTAACTTCCACACCACGGTTATGCCAAGCCCCCGCTACGACAAAGTGGTCCTCGTGACCCCAACCTAACCTTAACCTAACCTTAACCTAACCTAACCTAACCTAACCTAACCTAACCTAACCTTAACCTAACCTTTTTTTTTTTTTTTTTTTTTTTTTTTTCGTGGGGAAATGCCTACGCATGCCGCCTCCCCCGCGGGACGAGGGCGGTTGCGTCGGACCTGCACCGACTAAAACCCACGGCAGGCTCCTTCTTCGCTCCACCCAAGTACTGTGCATGCGGGTACGCTGTAAGCATTCTTCCGTGCACAGCAGGTGGCAACCGGTTCATATTAGCCCCGGCGGTTGTGACCCTGTGTTGAGAGCGCGGGAACACCGGGCGCGCTCTCACCTCGCTGACTCGTGTTGAGCGGCAGACCTCCCCGTGTCCATCGCTCCAGTCGTAAGGGGGTATTTCACGCCTACGCTCCACCTTTCCCCTGCGGCGTGTCGTCGGTCCCAGGGTCGTGGACGCTTCCTCCTCCATCGGCTGGCTGGTCGGTTGCCGAGGAGGCAGCAACGGGCGGACCGGCCTTTTCCGGCTTTGGAAGAGGCGCTTTGCAGGCCTTCCCCCTCCTATGGTCCGCCGGTTTCTTAGCGGCGACGCGCACTGGCACAACGCGGGGTGGCGGGTACTGTGTGCCGCCAGCCCGGAGTTGACCAGCGGCAGCACAACTCCCCGGTCGATCGGTGCGTCGCGCTGGGCCCTCACGTGTCCCGCCCTCGAAACAGCGGAAACACCTAAGAGTGAGGGCTCCACGGAGCTTCACCTCGTAACCACCATGAAATCGTTAGGCGCCGCTGGCAGCCACCTTTGGCGGCAGCCACGGAGACACCAGTTGAGCCATCCGGGCCTCCGGGATATCGCGGGACCTCGCCCGGCCTTTACAGCGTCCTTGGGACCAACGCCAGCCTTCGTTACCGCCGCAATTACGTCCTCTGCTGTGGGTGGAGTCATCAGACCGGATACCTTGACTTCTGCAGTCTTCGCCGGTCTGGACACTCATACTGTTGCCCGCTGCTGCAAGTACCTCGCTCAGTTTTTGAGCCAGGGCGTCACCTTAGCTTCGCTGTCTGCGCCAGGGATTTCGAGCATTCGAGCCCCCGTGGCGCCAGATGCGGAAGCACATCTCAGATGCGAGGAGGCTAGGTTTATTTCGCCTTCGCCTCGGTAATTACGATCAATATATGTTACGCCCTTGCCGCAGCCTCAGGCTCCAGGGTCCACAACCACAGCAGAGGATCAGCGGAGTCCGCAATTTTAACCGCCCTTGGTTTTGCTAACAATTTGCTTCGTCTTCCTCCTTGTTTTTGAGCCCTTCCTGGCCACCGTAGTCAGGGTTGTTCCATGGACTCGGGGGCGGAGTAACGGGATGGGATCCGCTGCCTTCTTTGGACCCACTCCTTTACAGGCTCACTTCGTTTCCCTTTGGGGCGCTTCGGGGCCACAGCGACCCCAGCGACAGCTCGGTTGACGCTAGCCGCCTTAACAGGCGGTTTTGCTTAACCGGTGTCTGGGAAGGCGAAGAGCTGGACGAGATACCGGGCAATGCTTCCGGCCTCTTGTCGGTTGCCAATGGGGCGGAGGCGCTTCTCCGGCGGGAGAGCGGTCCTCCAGGGCAGCAAATCTGGCGTTGATCATTGACCCCACCTGTGGTCAATGATCAGGCGCAGAAGCTCCTCCCCTTGCCCGCTCCTCGGTTTGTTGGCTGGGCCGGTTCGTTTTGCATCCGCAGGTCAGCCACCTCAGCTACTCGCTGCGACACTTCACCTTGTAGGCGACATTATCTGCCTGCAGCTTCGCGTCTCGTCTGAGGTACAACGTCGCTGCAGGTCTTATTAACCTCGCTGACGTTCTCTGCAGGCCTCTTTGAGCGCCTTCACCCAGATGCCTTCAAGGTTCTTCGACCTTGTTGCGAAAAGCCATGGTGATGACGCCCACGCTGTCCCCTCTACCCTCTTTTCTAAGCTCCGCCGCCGTCTCAGAAGTCGCCATCGTTGGACGACGACTCCGACAGGGTTGTTGTCCTGCTGGCCTGGAGCTGACAGAACCTTAATAAAAACGACTTCCGCCTCCGCCGCCACCCTCAATTCCGCTTCCTTAAGCGGCCACCTAACTCCATTTTAGCCTGAGCAGGGCCGACGTATTGCCCGTAGTTGAGGGCTCCGGCCTCTCTTGGCAGATGTTGTTGTTTGCCATACCCAAGCTAGTTTTCTGCTGGCCGTTACCGAACCAGAGCCGCATCCTTCGTCCATAGACGGACGTTTCCTCCGCGCTAACTCCCGCAAGTCAGTGACTCCACGCTTAGCATGGAGTCACTGTCATCATCACTATCTGCCGACGTAGCTATTTTGTTTGGGTTTATATATTGGTTCCCACGTTGTGGACGAAATAATAAAAGGTCGGCCCCAGGTTACGCCATTCCGGGCAAGGCTACATGCTGTGGGGTCGCCTGGTGCCCACAGGTTTCAAGACTTCGCTGTCTGATTATTTTTATGAGGTTTGCTCTCGCCGGGCCGGCCAATTAAGGCAAACCCTCGCTCCGCTACTTCGACGTACCCCATTATGTCAACACTGGGGTCTTTGACGAAAATACAGCGGATTTACGGCGCTGGAGAGCCGACGTAACTCTGATTTGGACGTTGGATGCCCGGCGGCGGTGTGAGTGCACACCAGGCCCGTCCCTCCACTATAATGAGCGATAGGCACTGGAAACGATATATCGTCACAGTTCCTAATACCCACCATCATTTGTTGCTTTCCCCGGATACAGAAATCAAGGGGAAATCACAGCCTCCGCAGCTCGACGGTTGAGTGCCCGGCGGCGATAAAGCGCACCAGGCCGTCCCCACCGAACATTAGGCGCTGCCAACGACATTATCGCCACCAGTTCCCAATGCTACCCTCATTTTGTTGCCTTTCCCCGGATACTTTGATCAGAATGCAACCTCCACCCTCATTGGGCACTGAAGGTGTTCATCGTCACCAGTGTCAATGCGCGCACCATCGTTCGGTGCCTTTCCTCCGGATGCGGAAATCAAAGGAAATGCAACCCCTGCCACTCCACTGTGCCCTCCGCTTATCAGAGGGACACGCCGAGCAACTATCCCCTGTCCAGAACGATTTCGCCACTGGCAGCAACGTGTCATCACCGGTGCCCAGGGTGCACCGTCGGCGTTGCCTTTCCCCAGCGGATACAATAGTATCAAGGGAAATTCAACGACCAGGCACTCGAGGTTTTCTGACGTGGCACTAACTAACCTAACCTAACCTAACCTTTTTTTTTTTTTTTTTTTCGTGGGAAATGCCTGCGCATACCCACCCCGCCCGGAGACGAGGGCGGGTTATGTCGGATAACCGACTAAAACCGGTGTTCCTTCTGCCCACCGAGTGCTGTGCATGCGGGTACGCTTACGCATTCGTCCGCGTGCACAGCAGTGGCGGCTCCTTTGCGGGCCCCGGCCGTTGTGGCTTTATGGAGGCGCGCGGGTACAGGCGCGCTCTCCTCGCCGACTCATTTTGAGCTACGGACCTCCCCGGGTCTATGGCTCGGGGAGTCGTATCAGGGCCGGAATGGCGAGCGCATACGCTCTGCGTCTTCGCCGATGCGGCGTCTGCGGACTGGATCCGGGCGGCTGACTCCCGAACTCAGCTCCGCCTCCTCCTTCGTGGACATCACCGCCTCGCGATTACACCTGCACTGCCCACCCTTCCCGACTGTATCGATCATGGCGCGAACTACGGCCGCCAGCGACAAGTCGTTGCCCACTACAGCACTCAATTAACTCGGCGCTGTTCTGCCCACCGCGGACACACCTCCAGCGTGTGCTGGGCCCGTGTCTTAAGGCAGCCGTCACAGTGGTGACAGCCCTCGTTTGGCTCCTTCGATAAAGTGCGGAATTGCCGAAGCATCCATGCCCCGAAAGCACCTGCGACAACCGGGTGAGCACTCCGTGACATCTGTCAGCCACTGCACGAGAACTGGACGTACTGCCTCTACGGTCGTGGATTCCGGCCCGGGGCTGTCGAAGTGCGTACTGCCACCTCCGCACCATGACCCTTCGCGCTCCGCCCTCGCCATCAACCTCCTCCCTCGTGGGTGAACTGGCGCAGTCAGCTCTCACGCCAAAGAAAGCGGACGAGCTTTCGCCTCCAGTTCCCAGGGAGGACGCCCGCCAGCGCACATGCCGCCTCGTGGGACACCGTGTGGTACCCCGGATCGCTCTGATCGCCATCGCCCTCTGGGGCAGAAGAGGCGATTGTCCCGTATTTAGAGCGTCACTCACACGGGTGCCCCGTACAGCTGTGGAGCGCACCATGCCCAGGTACAGGCGCCGACAAGGCCGCATTCGGACCTCCGATATTCGGCAGCAAGCTGCCAACTGCGGCCGCCACGCATCAACAGCCTGGGCAATAAGCCTGGGAAATGCACCTCGAGTTATCGGCCGTCAAAGTGAGTCCCAGATATTTCATCTGGGACTTGATGCCAAATGGAACTCCGCCCCACTACGATATTACCGGTCGAGGGTGGCGCGTTCGAGGCCCGTGAAAACCTGGAGCCTCAGACTTGTTGAGGGCCACCTCGAGACCAGCCTTCGGATACGACCCACTGCGTGGGCCACTCCCGCTGGCACGTATGGTGCACTCCCTATAGATTGCCGCCCTTTGCCGTCACCAGGTGTCGTCGGCGTAGCAAGTCACGCAGAGGCCTCGCGGTAGGGATCCGCAGAAGCACCCAGTCATGCCGATGTTCCCACAGGGGCGGTCGAGAACCGAACCCTGTGGGACACCGCACGACTTACTACGCGACTATGCCTCGTTCCGACACCTGTACGCCGCCGACCTGCCGAGGGTAGGATGCGATCATGCGCTGGAGGTAGTTCGGCGCGGTACCGGGTGCCTCCCTGATGCAACTCCAGGGCAAGGTGTTGAAGGCGTTGGCGTGTCAGACACCGCCAAGACGACCTCGCGAGGCGACTGCTTCCTCCGCCGTCCTCTTCACTCGCATGATCGCATGTATCGTGGACCTGCCCTCGCGAAAACCGGGTGGCTATCATCCAAATCGGACCGACCCACCAGATGCCGGACGAGGCGGCCGGCAATGACACGCTCAAAGAGCTTTGCCACCTCGTCCAACAGCACTATGGGCCGGTACGCAGAGGGCCGAGGTCAGGCGCCCTCCTTCCTCAAGAGGACCATCGTGCCCGCCTTCCCGCACCCGTGGAAAACGGCCTGCGTTAGGCAGGCATTGAATAGTCCTCTGGGTTGCCCTCAGTGCCGGATGCTAGGACCCACGCACGGCCAGGTACCTGCGTCGGGTCCTGGGGCCGTATTCCTCGAACGGAGTCGAAGAATCGCGGCCCCGAACTCTCCCAGGGTTACCGGCGGTACCACCTCGTCCCGCCAGCAACCGCATCCAGCGCAGTCAGGGCCATGGTCGGCGGCGTATGTTCCCTCCCTCTCGGCGGGGAACAGGGCTGCAACCACTGCGTCCACGAACTGGGGCTGGAGACTTCGCGTCAGAGGGGGTGCCCATGGGCAGTTTCCCCGCACCATGCGGTATGGGCGACCCACGGATCACGGTTCAGAGTCTCCAGCAGCTCGATTCTCGCCCCAGCCTTGGCCTCGCCAATGGCGATTTGAACGAAGCTTGGCCCTCCCGTAAAGCGTCGCGCAGCGATGACTCAGCCGCATCGTCACGGCGTCTCCTCCGGCGTTGCCTCGTGTACTGGCGTCTCGCGATTACGCGCACGCAGTGCGCAGCACAGCGATGTCGGCGGACCACCAGTACACCTGCCTTTCTCGGCAGTCGAGGCCCCAACGCCGTGGCATCGACGCATCGCGAACGCGAGTCATCGACGCGAAGCGCGCCACCGCTTCGGCTTCCGCAGTGGTACTTGCACTTCGGAAACCCACGATTCCACAAGGGAAGCCTCGATGAGAACTTCCCTGTCGAGGTGCTTGATTGCCCATCGCGGGCCGTCGCCACGGACGACCGCTCGCCCGGATCCGGACCGGAACCGCGTCGGAATCCCGGAACCTTCGACGGATATACAGATGGTCCGGCAGCGTCTCTACCCGGACGACTTCCACCCGTGAACCCGGCGCGCCATGGATGTGCTGGCGAAGTTAGGTCACAACAGGGCTCCCCTGGGGCCGAACGCGTAGCCGGGTTCCGAACCTCGGTTGAGCAGACAGTCCTACGGACAGTGCCCACCCCTCCAGGAACGTCCCCGCGTATCGTTGGCAGAGCAGCCCCAAACGGTGTTCTTGGCGTTGAAGTCACCCATCACCAAAGCGATGGGGTGACTCCTGCCAATGAGCTCGACCTCGCCCAAGAGTCCCTCGAACTCGGGCAGCTTCTGCTGGGGGACAATAAATGCCAATGTATTCCCCCACCAGCGCCGCAGCAGACCGCGACCCTTCTCCACCCAATCCATGGGCGGGGCACCAGCAGTCGTCCGAGCAACTGCAAGACCAGTCCCTCGTCTCCGCCCAGCCATCCCTTTCTGGAACCAGGTAGGGTTCCGAAACGGCAACCACGTGGGTCAACCACTGTGCCATACTCTGAAAGAGTAGATCTTGTGCTCCTATAGCACAGTGGTTGACGTTCGCCTGAACACGTGAAGGCGTATTGCTGAGCCGGTTTCGGATCACTCTCCATTGCCTCACCTGTGGTTGCTGGCTGGCCGGTTGCTTCGGTGTCGACATTCGTCAGCGTCGGCACCTCAGAAGTGTAGGCACCGCTGCTTCGCCACGGCTGGAACCACAGGATCATCAGCCTTCCGCCGTCGGCGACCTTTTGGCTGCCGCCACGGGACATCGGACCCAGACACCCCAAGCCCTGCAGCATCCCGAGAATCTGAAACGCACTTGACCGCCTCCTCCAGGGCAGCCACCGGCCTTCGCCACGGCTGTCACCACCTCCTCCACAGTGGCGGAGTCATCGGATCAGCAACTCGGCCTCCACTGTCTTTGCTGGTCTGGTTATCCGCTACACCAACTGAATGCAAGCGCCTCCCTCGAGATTTGTCAGCAAAGGCCGTCCGCCCTGTCGCCGCTGTCTGCGCCGGGGATTTCGAACATACGCGCCCCAGTGGCGCATGTGTGCCGTTTCCGCAAGTCTGTTATCCGGGGCAGAGGTCATTTCTCTTCGCCTCGGTGATAACCATCCGCATAGGTAACACCTGCCGCCACAGCTTCAGGCATGATGTCACCACGACAGCGGCGATCTAGGAGTGGCAATCTTCGCTGGCTCGGTGCAGGTGCCAGGACTCTTGTTTGTTTCCTTGCCGCCTTTGTTTGTGAGCCCCTTTCTTACCACCATAGTCCACGGCTCCTCCATGGACTGAGGTGCCGGTGGCGAGATGAGCTCGGTAACCTTCTCCTCCTTTTTAGGATCGCTCCGCTTTCCCTTTCCCTTCCCTTAGGGGGGGCGTTGGAACCACAGAAGCCCCAGCAACGACTGCCCGTTCACTTTTGTCGCGATGACAGGCGGCTTCCGGGGCAGCCAGGCCAGGAGGCGATGGACCGGCAGAGGTGGTAGGCACCGCACTTCCACGCGTCTGCCACCAGCGGAGGACGGAGGCGCTTTTCGGGGAGGAGGCGGTCCTCAAAAGGCCGCGAATCTGGCGTTCATCATTGTCCCCGCTTGACAAATGATGGGAACGTGCCAAATCCTCACGTTGCCCTCAGCTGGAATTGGGCTGGAACTTTGCTGGGCTGCTCCATGTGCGCAACCCGCATCTCCGCCACCTCTTTACGCAATAACTCAACCTCATCTTGCAAGCGGGTGTTGCTCGCTGGAAGCCTCCTGGTTTCATCGGAGTGCAACGACTCTGTAATTTTGAAATCGCCTTTATTGCTTCTGCGGCGTCTTTCAGCGCCTTAACCCATATTGTGCCCTTCAGGTTTTCGACTTACCGGCAACCTTGTTTATGAGTGCGATGTTGTCCTCAATCTTCTTGCCCAGTTACGACGCCGCCTGGAAGTCGTCATCATTCGACGACTCGGACAGGGTTGTTATTCTGTCGGCGCAGACTGTCAGACTTCTGGTCGACCTCTCGCCTCCATCCTCTCCTCATCCTTAAAGCAGCAACTGCCGCCTGTCTGGCCTTAGCAAGGCCGACATATTCCCCGTCGTTGGAGGTCGCCCTCGGCCTCTTTTGGCAGATGTTCTTGCCACTGTTTTGCCATTCCCTCATTGGCCCGTTATCGGACCAGAACCGCAACCTGCGTCCGTAGACGGTGCTTTCTCCCCACCACAAATTTTCTCCTCTTCGGACTCTACGCTCTGCATAGAATCGCTCTCTCCCTCCTGCTCATCTCCGACATGCTTTTTGGTTTGTGTTTTAGATTCCATATTAATTCCCGATTATAGGACGAAGTAAAGGTCGGTCCCCGGGTGACGCCTATTCCGGTGACAAGGCTACATATGTGGGGGTCGCCTGAACCCACAGGTTTTAAAGACTTCGCTGTCTGATTTTTTATGAGATTTACTCCTCGCGGGCCGGCCAGTTAAGGCAAACCCTCCACTCCACTATGCTTCGACGTACCCCATTATCGTCAGCACTGGGGTCTTTGACGAAAGTACAGCGGGTTACGGCGCTGGAGAACCGACGTAACTCCCCAGTTTTTGACGGTTGAATGCCCGGCGGCGGGTGAGTGCACCGGTTACGTCCCACCACTCAGGCATTAGGCGCACTGGAAGCGATATATCGTCACCAGTTCCTGTACCCGCATCATTAGTTGCCTTTCCCCGGATGCGGAAATCAGAAATGCAACCTCCCACGACGCTTGACGGTTTAGTGCCCGGCGGCGTGAAACAACACCGAGCCCGTCCCCACACCTTGAGCATTAGGCACTGCCAACGACGTATCGCCACCAGTTCCCAATGCACACCCTCATTTTGTTGCCTTTCCACGGATACTTTGATCAAGGGAATGCAACCTCACCCTCGCATTGGGCACTGAGAACGACGTATCGTCACCAGTGCCCAATGCTATCGTTCAGTTGCCTTTCCTCCGGATATGGAAATCAAGAAGAAATGCAACCCCTGCCACTCCGCTGTGCCCTCCGCTTATCAGAGGACGCATAGAGCAGCTACAGCCCCTCAGAACATTCGCCACTGGCAACAATGTGTCATCACCAGTGCCCAGGGTGCACCGTCCCGGCGTTGCCTCCCCGGATACAATAGTATCAAAGGGAATTCAACGACCAGGCACTCGAGGAGGTTTTCTGACGTAGCACCCAACCTAACCTTTTTTTTTTTTTTACGTAGGGAAATGCCTACGCATACCCACCCTGCGGGGGCCAGGGTGGGTTATGTCGGACTCGCACCGACTAAAACCCCATGGTGTTCCACCTTCGTCGCGTATGGCGGGGTGCAGGAACGCTTTCGCACACCTCCCGCGACCCCGCCTGCGCTGGCCGGCAAGCCGGCCCCTCCTTCGGGGAGGACATCCCCTCTCCACCCCTCTCCTGCAGGCGCGCCGGAACACGGACGCGCCTTCCATCAGCCTCCTCTGTAGGTGGGAAACGGACTCCCCAGTCCCGCCCCCAGAAGGCTATAGAGGCCAGAAGAGTCAGCCCTGCGGCGAATCGGGTTCGGCTCCGCCGCCAGCCAATGTTCGGCCGCGGGACAGAGAGCGGCAGGATCCAGCCACGCTCCACTGAACCCGCGGCCCCACCGCAGCCGCATCAGCCAGTGCGACCCCGCTTGAGTCGCGGAGGATAAAGGGAGATACTACCCTCCTCCGCGACTCCGTCAGATACCGGAGGAGGGTGGGGGCGACGTGCGCGGTACCGGTGCTAAGAGTCCTCGCACCGCCACCCATTCCCCGACTCCGCCTCGGCTGCCGGATGGTCGTAAGACAGCGGCCTCACTCCGTCCATCCGCGCCTGTACCGACACGCATCCAGAGGTGGGCCCAGCTCCAGCCCGCCCGGAGCAGCCTCCTCAGGCCGGCCTTAGAGCGCCTTAGGCCGGCCATTTGGGTTCCTCTTCCAAGCTTCACCGTGGTTAACTCCACCACGGTGCTAAACCCGCTACGACAAGCGGGAACCCTTCGGGGGACCCACAACCTAACTAACCTAACCTAACCCTAGCTTCAACCTAACCTAGCCTAACCTAACCTAGCCTAACCTAACCTTTTTTTTTTTTTTTTTTTTTTTTTCGTGGGAAATGCCTGCATACCCGCCCCGCGGTGGACGAGGGCAGGTTATGTCGGATCGCACCGACTAAAACCCGGTGTTCATCATCCACCCAAGAAGTACTGTGCATGCGGGTGCGCTGTAAGCATTCTTCCGCGTGCTGGCGAATTAACGGCCAGTTAATGGCCCGGCAGACTTGGCCCTGTTTGAGCGCGCAGAGACACCGGGCGCGCTCTCACCTCGCTGACTCCTTGCAGGCGACAGACTTCCCCGAGTCCATCACTCCGAGTCGTGGGGGGAATCGAGTCGCCGCTCTCCTCATCCCCCTGCGGCGGCGTAGGTGGTCCCAGGGTCTGGGGACGCTTCCTCCTCCATCGGCTGTGGTCAGTTTGCCGAGGTGGCAACGGGCGGATCGGCCTTTTCCCGCTCTTTGGTTTAGCAGAGCCAGGCCTTCCTCTCATCCTGTGGTCCGCTGGTTCTTCGCGGCGACGCACAGCACAACGCGGGGTGGCGGAGCACTGCACTCGCGTGGCCAGGCTGACCACAGCGAAAGCGAGCTCCCCGGTCGACTGTGGCGTCGCGCACAGGCCCTCACGTGGCCCGCTTCAAGACGTGGAAGCACCTCAGAGTGAGGGCTCCACCAGCTTGACCGCGGACGCCACCCAGGATACCATAAAGGCGCCCGTCGGCTGCCGCAACACAGCGGCAGCCACGGGGCACCGGACCCAGGCATCCCAAGGCCTGCGGGATGATACCGGATCTCGCTGCACTTCACAGCTTCAGCGGGACAGCCGCCAACTTTGTCACAGCCGCCACTAATTCTCTGCTGTGAGAGTCATCAGACCGGAGACCTTGATCTCAGCAGTCTTCGCCGGTCTGGATACCCACTTGCTCGCTTGCCCGCCGCTGCTAGCACTTCGCTCAGTTTTGAGGGCGTCCGCCTTTGTCGCTGTCTGCGCCGGGGATCTCTCAACATTCAGGCCCCGTGGCGCAGATGCGAACACATCTCCAGTTATACCGAGGGCGGCGGGATTAATCTTCGCCTTCGCCTCGGTAATAACTCGATGTGGAGTGACTCCTGCAGCTGCTTTGCCTCCGGCTCCAGGGTCACCACCACAGCAGAGCTTCGCCCGGAGTCGCGATCTTGACCGTCTTCGGCTTGCCAGCACCCTTCGTTGCCTTCCCTCCCTTGCCTTTATGTCCTTCCCAGCTACCGTGGTCCGAATGTCCATGGACGGCTGAGGTGCCTGGCGGCAGGGGTCGGGCCTCTTCGCTTCTTCTTGCCCTGGATTAGCGGGCTCGCTCCTCTTTCATGGGCGTTTCGGGGCCGTGGCACCCCGGTGACTGCCGGTTTAACACTAGCCGCCTTGACAGGCGGTTTGCGACAATGGTGCCTGGGCGGGTGCAGGGGCAGGACGAGGACCGGGCACTGCCTCGATCTCTATCCGCCGCCAGTGGAGGGCGAAGGCGCTTCTCGGGCAGGGAGACGATCCTCCAGCGCCGCGAACTGGCGCTGATCATTATTTCTGGTCAATGATCGAACGCAGCTCCTCCTTGCCCGCTCCCTCGATGTGTTGGCTTGGGCGCGTGTCCACCTGCATCCGCAGGTATGCCCACCTCCTTCTAAGTTCGACACCTCGCCTTGGAGGCGGCGTTGTCCGCCTGCAGCTTCGTCGTCTCCTCTGAGGTACAGCGGCGCTGCAGAGTCTTAGTGGTCTCTCACTAACGGTCTCTGCAGCCTCTTCGCGCCTTCACCCAGATGCCCTTCAGGTTCTTAGACCTTGGCCGCATGGAGATGACGCCGCGACATCCTCAATCCTCTTTGTAGCTCCGATGCCGGCTCAAGTCGTCATCGTTCGATGTCGACTCCGACAGGGTTGATATCCTGCCGGCACGGAGCTGACGAGACGACGCGGCGATTTCCGCCTCCGCCTCCAACTCCTCTCCTCCTCTCTCCTGGCTCTACTAACGCCATTCTGGCCTGGGCAAGGCCAGATGTACTCCTTCTGTGCAGTTGTGGGACGTCCTCGACCACGTTTGCGTGTGATGTTTTTGCTGTTCCCTGACTATTTCCTATATCTTGGCCCATCAATGCACTAGAAGTCCGACTTTCGTCCATAGAAGGATCGCTCTCTTCCTGCACTGTATCTTTCATCCAGTGACTCCACGGCCATAGAGCTACTCTCCTGCCAATACTATATCCAGTACTGGGTCATTAGTTTTTGTTTCTGTTTTGCATTCTCCATAACTGTTCCTACGATTGTGATTTGAAATATAAGGTCGGTCTCTGCCATGCTTGGCCCTGAGGGCATATATACTGTGGGGGTCGCCTGGCACCTACAGGTTTTCAAGACTCTGCTGTCTGATTATCTTTATAGGAGGCTTCATCTCCCTCGCGGGCCGGAGCAATTACAGCCTCCGCTCCGCTGCACTTCCTGACGTACCCTCTACCATCGTCAACACTCGGGGTCTTTGATTTAGTACAGCTGGGTTACGGCGCGCTTTCGGGAGAGCTGACGTAACTCCCCAGTCTTTGACGGTTGATGCCCGGCGGCAGTGCAGCACACCGAGCCTGTCCTCCACTATGGCATTAGGCACTGGAAACGAGCAGTACCGTCACCAGTCTTAATACTCACTATCATTTGTTGCCTTCCCGATACAGAAACTAAGGGGAAATGCAACCTCCCATAACGCTCGATTTGGCTGAGTGCCCGGCGGCAGTAAAAGCGCACACTGAGCCTGTCCCTCTACACTGTGAATTACTAGACACCGCCAACGATGCACGCCACTCAGCGTCTCAATGCACATTCCTCATCTTTGCTGCCTTCCCCGGATAATACTCCTTGATCAAGGAGAAATGCAACCTCCACTGCCTACTGGGCACTGAGAACGATTTACCGTCACCAGTGTCCGATGCGCATTCATCGTCTGGCTGCTGTCTTCCCGGATACGGAAACTGCAAGGAAATGCAACCCCCTGCCACTCCACTGCGCCTCCGGCTTATCAGAGGGAGGGATAATGCAGAGCAGCTATCCCTCTCTGTCAGGAACATCTGCCACTGGCAAATAACGTGTCATCACTTCAGTGCCCAGGGTGCATTGTCCCGGCGCTGTCTCTCCCTCTGGGATAAGCAAGCAGGTATCAAAGGGAAATCTGCTAACGACCAGGCACCTGAGGAGGCTCTTCTGACGGGCACCCTAACCTAACTCCTTTTTACATGGGAAATGCCCATGCATACCTACTTGCAAGTAAGGATGGGCGCAGGCCGGACTGCACTGACTAAACCCATGGTGTCTCCACCTTTCGTCGCGTATGGCGGCTACGGGAACGCTTTCTGGCCACTTCCAAGGACTCCTACTTCCTGCGCCGGGCTGGCAACCGTCTCTTCCGGGAGGACATCTCCTCTCATCTCCCCAGGCAAGGCGCGCCGGAACACGGACGCGCCTTCCATCCCTCGGCCTCTTCCTGCAGGGAACGGACTCTGAGTCTGTCTCTCAGAGGCCTTGGGGCCAGGAGCATGCTAAGCCAACCCAGCCTCTGGTGGTGGATCTGGTCTGTGGCTCCACTGCCGACTGATGTTCGGGTCATGGAGGACAGGGAGAGCGGCACGAACACCGACACTCTTCCCCAAGTGGCCCTACTACAGCCGTGCATCACGCGGTGCGACTTCATTTGAGCCGCGGAGGAGCAGGGGAGAGCGGGCAACAAAACACTGGACACTCCTCTCTCTCCAAGGACTCCGGGCCTCGGCTACTGAGGGCGGGAAGACGGCCTCTGCCCGCCAAGCATCCGCTCCCCAGCAGTCCACTGACACGCATCCGAGGTTAGCTCACAAAGAGCCCACCTGAGCGGTTGAATTGGGCCGGGTCTTCAAGAGCGCCTTAGGCCGGCCATTCAGTCTCTTAGCTTCACTCTCGTGGGTGACCAAGACACATTGCCTCTGCCATGACAGCGAGAACCCTCTCTGGGGACTCCTAACCTTTTTTTTTTTTTTCGTGGGGAATGTTTCATGCATACTGCCTTCCCTGCGGGGGACGTGAGGGCGGGCTATGTCGGATCTGGCACCTTCGACCAAAGTTCCCACGGGTGTTCCTTCTGCTCCACCAAGTACTGTGCAGTGGGTATGAGCATTCTTCCAAGTGTGCATAGCAGGTGGCGGCTAGCTATACTGGGCCCTGGCAGTTGTGGGACTCCTGTGCTGAGCGCGCAAGTGGGAACACTGGGCGCGCCCCTACCTCCATACGAGCGACAGACTCTCGGAGTCCATCACTGAGGCCGTAAGGGGGAATCGAGTATGCCCATGCTCTCCCTCATCCCTCTGCGGCGGCTGTGGAGTGGTCCTGGCCGGGATGGTTCCTCCTCCCATCGGCTGGCTGGTCGTGGCTGCCCGTGGTGGCACGGGCGGACTGGCCTTTCCCGCCTTTGATTGCGCAACGCAGGCCTCTCCCCTCTCCCATCTTGTGGTCCGCTGGTTCTTGGCAAGGATGCACACGGCATCGGGTATGGCGGAGCACTGCACCGGGGCTTCTGCCAGGCTGACTTACAGCGAAAGCAGAGCCCTCCTTGGTCGACTGCAGCGTCGCACTGGAGCCCCCCTACGTGGCCCAGCTTCAAGACATCGGAAGCACCTCAGAGGTGAGGGCTCCACTAGCCTGGATCATGGACGCCACCCAGGGATACCATAAGGCGCCTGTCGGTTGCCACCTTTGGCGGGCAGCCACGGGGCATCGGACTCCAGGCTATCCCAAGGCCCGCGGGATAAATGCAGGATCCTTCGCCGTACCCCTCACAGCTTCCTTTGGGACAGCCGGCCAGCCTTGTCACAGCTGCCACTACTTCCTCCTTGCCGTGGCAGAGCTTCATCCAGACTGGAGACCTTGATCTCAGCAGTCTCCCGCTGGTCTGATACCCGCACTCGCTTGCTCCGGCTGCTAGCACTCTGCCTAGTTTTAGCGAGGGCGTCTGCCTTTAGCCGCTGTTCGCGCCTGGGATCTCGAACATCTGGAGCCCCTGTGGCGCAGGATGTGGGACCGTATCTCAGTTATACTGAGGGCGGCGAGATTTCACCTCGCCTCTGCCTCGGTAATAACTTCTGATGTAGGTGACTCCTGCAGCCGCTGCCTCCTGGCCCCAGGGGTCAGCTTCACTTACAGCAGAGCTTCATGGGACGTGATCTTGACTGCCTCGGCCTGCCAACACCTCAAGCTGCTCTTCCTCCTTGCTGCCTTTTATGTCCCTTCCCAACTACTGTGGTCCAGGGCCTGTCCATGGACTGAGGGGTGCTGCAGCGGCAGGGGTCAGCCCTCTTATTCTTGCCCTGGCTAGCGGGCTCTGCCCCTTCCTTCCCTTAGGGCTGCCTCTGGGCCGTGCACCTCTGGTGACTGCCGGTTTTATACCTAGCCGCCTTGACAGGCGGTTTCAAGGGACAACCGCGCCCACACATGGCTGACAAGGGACTGCATTGCCTCCTGTCTCTTTATCATCTGCTTTTCTCGCCAGCTGAGGGTGGAGGCGCCTTTCAGGCAGCAGGCGATCCTCCAGCGCCAGGAATCTAGCGCTGATCATTGACTTACCTGACAATGATCGAATGCACGAGGGCCTCCTGCCTGCCTCTGTGTGTTGGCTCTGGCGCGGTGTCCACTGCATCCGCAGGTATGCCCACTTCCTTCCTCAATCTGGACACTCTGCCTTGAGGCGAGCGTTGTCCGGCCTGCAACTCTGTCGTCTCCTCTGAGGTGGCAGCGTGGCGCTGCAGAGTCTTAGTGGTCCTTACCTACTAGTCTCTGCAGCCTCCCCTTCAGCGCGCCTTCACCTAGATGCCCCTTCTTGTGGTTCTTAGACTCTGTGGCTACTATGGAGATGACGCTGACGCTGTCCCTAACTTTCCTTTGTAGCTCTGATGCTGGCTCGAAAGCCGCCAATGTCTGATGAAGATCTGACAGGGCTGATACATCCTGCTGGTACGGAACTGATGAGATGACGCGGCGATCTCCGCCTCCGCCTCCCAACCTCTCCCTCCTCCCTCTGGCTCTACCAACGCCATTTTAGGCCTGGCAAGGCCGATGCACTCCCCAGTCGTTGGGGTCGTCCACGACCTCACCTTAAGTAGATGCTATTGCCTTCCCTGACCATCTCCTAAGCATCCTGGCCCATCGCTGACCAATACAATCTCTGCGTCTTTAGCTGACGCTCCTTCCGCTATGCTCCTTCTTCCTACCGAGGACTCCACGCTTAAGCATATAGAGCCGCTCGCCGTCATCACTATCCACTCCTGGGCAAGCTCTTTGTTTTCGATTTACTCATCTGTTCACGCCTTTGGACGTAGCCAAAAGGTCGGCTCTGGGTTACGCCAATTCCTGAGGGCAGGCTATATACTGTGGGGCCGCTCTGTACCTACAGGTTTTCAAGACTTCGCTGTCTGATTATTTTATAGATAGTTTACTCCGCGGGCTGGCCAATTAAGGCAAGTTCTCCGCCCCGCTGCACTTCGACGTACCTCGGCTATCGTCAACACTCGGGGTCTTGATGAAAGCAGCGGGTTACGGCGCGCCGAGAGCTGACGTAACTCCCAGTTTTGGACGGTTGAATGCCTGGCGGCAGTGCGGAGTGTACACCGAGCCTGTCCTCCACTATGAGCAGCATTAGGCACTGAAAACGATATATCGTCACTCAGTCTTAATACTCCATCATCATTTGCTGCTCTCCCCGGATACAGTAATCAAGGGAAACGCACCTCCACAACGGCTCGATTTGCATTGAGTGCCCGGCGGCAGTAAAAGCGCACACTGGAGCCTGTCCTTTACACTGTGAAATATCAGGGCACTGCCAAATGCACGCCACTCAGTTCCTAATGCATTAATTTCATCTTCTCCCCTGATACTTTGATCAAGGAGAAATGCAACTCAATTCCTCGCATTTTGCACTTTGAGAACGACGTACTACCAAATTTGCGGGTCCAGATGCGCATCCATCGTCTGGCTGCCTTCCTCCGGATATGGAAATCAAAAGGAAATGCAACTCCCCGCCACCCATCAGCTGTGCCCTCCGCTTATCAGAGGGACACGGTGAGCAGCCATCCCCCTGCTGTGGACATCTCGCCACTGGCACACGTGTCATCACCAGTGCCTAGGGTGCATTCGTCCTGGCGCGTTGCCTTCCCGGATAGCAATAGTATCAGCGGGAAATCTAACGACTGGTGGGCACTGGAGAGGCTTCTGACGCGGCACCCCACCCCAACCTAACCTAACCTAACCTAACCTAACCTAACCTAACCTTAACTTTAGTGGGAAATACCTACGCATCTTTCGCAAGCAAGGGCGGGCTGGCGTCGACTGGGCATCGACTAAAACCCTACGGCCGCTACCACCGCCTCGCCGCGGGGGTCGCGGGACTTGCTAGGAACGCAACCGCAACCCTCTGCGCTGGGATAGTCCTTGTCCTGGGGCGCGCAAGATCGCACCCCAGAACCCTCACGGAACTATCACGACGACACGGGTACCACGTCGCCGCCGTCCTCCCGGGGTCGCTCATATCGGGACGGGTCGGAGCCCCTGCACCTGGATCGTCAGCGACCCAGGGCCCTGCTTACGGTAGGGGATCATCGATAGGAGGGCCGTGACGGTGCGCGCGAGCGCCGCGTCGCCCTGTCCCGGAGCAGGGATTCGGTCCTTCCTCTGTCCTGCCTCGGCAGCCTCCTCGGACCTTTCATTACGGTCTCGCAGAAGGAGGCTACGGCCCTTCCACGCCGATTCCCCGCGCAGCACGCCGGTTAATGATCACTGGCAGGGACAGGTTCCGTCCGATGACTGACTAAGCACCTGCCGCTCGGCTTCCTACGCCGGGCAAGCGGCGAGCGTGCGATGCGGAGTCTTGGCCGTTGCCGCCACAGTGGAAGCTTAACCCGCCGTCGCCCGCGATCGGATCTTACACAGGTAATCACCGGGAAGCAACCGTGCCCGCGATCACCCGCGTAAGTCTGTAGGTGAGTCTTCCGTGCATCCAGGCTTCGGAAGACCGTGGCAGGAATGCTCCGACGACGCGCTCTGCGCGCATCCTGCCTCGCGGAGCCTTGCGCGCCACGTCGCGAATGCGATACGTCGTTCCTGCCTTACTCGCCCGAGGCCCTCTTCTGGCTCGCTACTACTCGCCTGGCGCAGGATGCGAATCCGGTGATACACCCTCGCGTCCAGCGTCCGCCAGAATATCCAGAGGTGGAAAAGCGAGCCAGGATTGTCGCCGCCTCGAACGATACTGTCCGCACTCGCTGTACGACCTGCATGGGCTATCCTACGCCGGACGCCGGTGATCCGGCCCTACAGCGTCGGATGGCCAGCCTCTGCCCATACGGGCGCCCTATAGAGGGCTGGCTGACCGTACGACCCCGGCAGCAGAGGCGGCGAATCTCCTCACTCGGTCCTCTGAGACTGGGCAGCAGTCTGCATAGCACCCGCCACTCTCCTGATCCGGGGACCAGGCGCCCGAAGTGCCTCCTTCGAAGCCCCAGCGACTGTCCAGGGTGAGGCCCAGGTACCTAAGCGGCCCGCCCTCCCACTCTGGACCTGACTCACCTACCTGACGCACGAGTCGGGTGGTTCCCTGGTCTGGGCGGCAGTTCAGGAAACCAGCGGCCTCGGTCTTGGTGGGAGGCGCCACTTCCAGTCCCAACTCGTGGACTTGGCGACGATGATTTTGCCCCCAAGCCTGGCGAGCCCTTGGTCCCTTCCCAAAGGAGTCCCGCTGGCGACTACCAACGCGTCGCCAGCGTACTGTGACGACATATACGCCCAGCGGGGAGCCTGACTCGGCAGAATAGAGGCTCGCAGGCGATCTCCAGCAACGGGCCCAAACTGACTCCCTGTGGAACTCCCACTGGATCTCCGGATCCTCAAAATTGTCTCGCACCATGCATAAGATGTACCTGCCGCGCACAGTCCGCGATCACGCCTTGCAGGTAGGGGAAACACTCATGGTAAAGTCCCCTTTATCGCGTCCCAGGGCAGGGATTCAGCGCGCTGGATGATATCAATGTTTATCGCCAACGCCACCTGCCCTGGATACAGCCTCCGTCTGATAGGAGCGGGATGCGCAGAACTGCGTCGATGGTGGAATGCCCTGTCGGAAACTGAACTGTTTCGGCGAGATCGGGACTCGACAGATAGATGCCTGTTGAGATGGGCGGCAGCACTCCTCTCGAATAACTTGCCAGCCCTGTCCAACAGGCATATGGGATGCAGCATGCAGAGGGAGAATCTGGCGGACTCCAGTCTGCCTCTTCAAGAGGACCATCTGGCCCTCCTTCCAGGCCCTAGGAACGAGGGGCAGGAGGCAGCCAGAACAGCCGCCCCAGCCTGTCCCTGAGGCAGCCAGGACTAACACTCCAGACCCGGGCCGGGAATTCTGGCCGGGTCCCGGCGCGGTGTTCCTGTTCTCCTCAGCGGCTCCACGGCTCGGTCCAGCTCCTGCGCGGTCACCCCCATTCGCTCACCCACTGACACGAAGATTGGGGTAGACTGAGGGACTTGATCGAACCTCCGGAAAGAGCCGAGCTAATCACCTTCCCAAGAGGGGCCGGATCTTAGAGTTTCAGTCACCGGGGGCGTCCAAGGACGGGGAGCCTTGCACCATCCTGTACGGACGCCCCCACGGATCCTCGCTTGAGTCCTCCAGGAGCCTCCTCCAGGACTGGGATGACCTGGCGCTGCAGGCCAGCCGCCTGCAACGCCCCGTGGCCGGGCCTCGATACGCCCTGCAGAGTCTGGCTTTCATCTCCTCACTCGAGCCCGGGCCCCCGCCTCCCCGGCCCTGGTGCACTGGCGGCGGCTCTGCGCTGGTGATCGCCTCGCAGCCCAGCGATCCTGCCGACCACCAGTACACTGCCCTCAGGCCTGGGGCGACTGGTTCAAAATGACGCTTTCCTGGCAACACATGTCATCGTGTCCTGGAACCAGTCTGGCTCTAATTCGGATCGGATTTGAACCTCTTCTCGGCGCTTTCTGGCCATATTGCACGTTATGCGCCCTGAGCAAGTCTCGGTCTAGCCAGCTTGAGACACCACCGTCGTGCGGACTGCCTCCCGGCGGCTGGAGGCATAGTCGGGATGGCGGAGTGCAGATCGAAAATAATGCGGCGGTGGCCGGATAATGTGACCACCTCCTCCTGCGGTAACCTGCCAGGCCTGATAATATGCGGCATACCGCAGCGGGAGTCGCCCCATGTAAGATCCACGACCGACTTCTGCCACCGCAAGTATCGCATCGTGTTTACGGACCCTGATTTGCTAATCGGAGGTCCAACGAAACCGCCTATCTCCCATCACTGTCTCCTCCTTCTGATCGTCGCTGGATTCCCTACGCCCTGGAGTGGGCGCTGAAGTCTCCTAGGATTAATCGATTTGACGAGGGAGGCACCTGCGAACGCAGAGTGCCACTCCGTCCAGGCATTAATTCGTGAAGTCGGCGAGGGACTCGTGAGATGTAGCATAATCTTATGGCCAGGTGCCTCATTGCACTGCAGGTAACGAAGCCCTGACTCTTCCTAATAGGAGTAGGTGGGATAATCTTCCACTTCTAGTATCAAGCATGAACTCTGAGCTCATCGCTGAAATCCAGTGAGGGTACGGCATAGGGCTCCTGCT
The DNA here is from genome assembly GCA_029286865.1 of Teinopalpus imperialis. Lineage (NCBI taxonomy): Eukaryota > Metazoa > Arthropoda > Insecta > Lepidoptera > Papilionidae > Teinopalpus > Teinopalpus imperialis. Next base: position 32,047 of record JAGSMU010000445.1, read on the forward strand.
GACATTGCCAGAGCAACCTGGCACTCCGCAAATGGTCTGCATAAATAAATGCTGGAGCATTGCGGCAGTGGGTCTAGGCTCCTAGAAGGACCTTTGAGGGGCAAGAGGCCTTACGCGACTTCCATCCCTGAGCTGGTGCCTGAAGCCAGGCTGGTGCCAGCTGGGACTGCTGCTGCGCCTGGTGGGGCAGGAGGAGATGGTTCTCCTGCCTTCTCTTTGATGGTGGGGCGCACCTCTTACCAAGACGATGGTTAGAGGGCAAGCCCCAGGTCCGGAGCACAGTGGGATACATTGGAGTGCAAGAGCTTTGCACCTCTGGCCCCAGCCCTGCTCTCTACAAGCGTAGCAGCAGTCTGTCTGCCTGGTTAGGCACCTGCTACTTCAATGTGCCTCTCTCCAGGCACTGGAGAAAGTGCATGGCCTGATCCAAGAGTTCCACCCCAGCAGATCCCCAGCCCACGCATACGCCCAGCGGTCACCAATTTACGCGAAAGACCCGCTGCGCAATTCCCGCACCCAGCACGTGCCTACGTACGGGCGTTCTGTGGACCTTCCGACCTTCACGTCGTCCACCGAACACTCCTCCAGCCTCGGCTACAGCCGCCGCGACATCGCTCGGCTGATGGCATCATCGAGGTCCTTCACGAATGTCGCCTGATTTGATTGGCGGGCCAACTGGACGTCCATTCTCTCTTGAAAGGGGACTCTCCTGCATTTTAGCCGCGAGACCATCCGCCTCGAGTTGCACCAGGACCTCGCTGATCTCCAAAGGAGACTACTGGTCACAGCCCGCTTTTGCGGATAGTCCGGGATGCCGATGTCCGCTAGTCTTTATCTTCGATTCTTGGCTACCCCCATCACTTTTGCGTAAGGGTGGAGGAGCCAGTCGGCAGCGTCACTGCCTGGCCAAGCAGCCGGGACGGAGTGCGTGGTATGAGCTCTGCTTCTCTTTTTGCCTTGTTGGCCGCAGGGCCGCTGCCTGCTGGTCTTAGGGCTTTTGGCCTCTTGGCCACCTGTGCCTACGACGTGGGATGCTGCACATCGTCCACTATAAGAGGCCTCGGTGCGGGCTACTGGAGGCAGCTCCCACATTGGAGGGGCGGGAGGGCGTCTCTGCCTTTGCCCTTCCGCGAGCGGCAGCGGGACTGCCTGCACCGCTGACTTCTCTGCGGCAGCGGCTTGCTTAGCGATCGCGGGAAGGCTCCTGGCCGCACTCCCAAGGGGCTGAATTGCCTCTGGGAAGATCTTCTGCCCCTGAAGGCAGCCAGCCTTGCCTCTATGGAGAGACCCTGCTGCCCCATGAGCCCATCGTCCACGCTCCTGGACTCTGGAGCAAGCCAGGGAGCTGAGCAGGAGGCATGGCTGCACGAGGTTCCCACCTCCGGGAGGGCGCTGAGCCTCAGACAGCTTCTCCCACCTTGCTGAGAGCCTGACAGCTGGGTGAGCGGAGCCCAGCGTCTCCTGGGCGCCTCCCAGCCTCCCACCACTGGGGGCTGGGAGACCCTCCGCTGGGTTCCAAGTAGCGGGCTGCCTGACTCATCCTGGCTGCCAACCGTGGCTGTGCACAACAGGCCCCTTTAAGGCTGCCAGGGATTTATCGGCAACCTTATCGACTGCCAGTGATTGGCCTCGGGATGCAGTAATCCAAGCCCAAGTGGCCGATTTGGCCTTCCATCTCCTGACTCCAAATCTGCCTTGGGCCTTCCTCTCGCACTGGCCTTTGGCCCCGCCACAGTAGGGTCCCAGATGCCCCCTCTCTGCCAGCGACCAACCCCGTGTCCGTGCCTGAGATCAAGTGACTGCCTGGAACCTGTCGGCCACGACAGTCGCAGGCCTTGGCCTCCTTCCTATCAGAATTTTGTCCCGCGGACACCCTCCGAGGCCGTGGATCTGAGGAGGCATCGGATCTTCCGCGCCACTTCCACTGGCCCAAACTCACAGGCGTAATTTGGCGCGCAAAAGGTCCATTGCCTGTCCTGCGCCGGGACTACATTGGTCCCGCAGATGTTGGTCTTCCTCCTGGCCCCAATGGTCCCCTTGATGCTGAGGGACCTTCGATCGTTACTACAGACTCAGCGCTTTCGCAGCCCTTCTCCCTCTAGGCTGTTCTTTGAATATTCCATAACAAATCCTACGAGCTAGGACGAAAGAAATGTCGATCTCCCGCGACGCTTCATTCCAGAGACAAGGCTACATACCGTGGGGCCGCCTGGTACCCAGGTTCTTAAGTGACTTCGCTGTCTGGCTCTTATAGAGGCAAGATCCTTCCGCGGCCGGGCTTCACTCATGCTTTTCCTCCGTCTATTGCACTCTGACGTACCCTATAATCGCCAACGCTGGGTCCTTGAAGAGTACAGCGGGTTACGGCGCCGGGAGTTGACGTAATTCCCCAGTTTTGGACGGTTGAACGCCCGGCGGCAGGCGCAATACCGAGCCTGTCCCTTCCACTATGAGCATTGGGCACCGAAACGATATATCGTCACCAGTTCCCTAATACCCATTCATCATTTGGTTGCCTTCCCGGATATTACTTCTGGATCAAAGAGGAAATGCACCACTCATATTAATAGGAACTGACAAATGACGTATCGCCACCAGTTCTCTAAATGCGCATCTCTCATTCTGTTGCCTCTCCCGGATACTTTGATCATGAGAAATGCACTCTCCACTTCCGCGCATTGGGCACTGAGAGCGACGCACGCCACTCAGTTCCTAAGTCACGTACACTCATTTTGCAGGTTGCCTCCCTTCCCCGGATACAGAAATCAAGGAGAAAATGCACCTTCCATCTGCCATTACTGGGGCACCGAGGACGCATCACTACTCAGCCCCAATGAGCACTCTCTATCGGTTGCCTTCCTGATACTTTGATCAAGGAGAAAATGCAACTCCTACAACGCTCGATTTTATTGAGTGCGCCCGGCGGCAGGTAAAAACGCACACCGGAGCCTGTCCTCCACTATGAGCATTTTCAGGCACTGGAAACGATATATCGTCGCCAGTCTCCTAATACCTACTATCATTCTTGCCGGGTTGCCTTCCCCGGATTCAGAAATCAAGGAGGAGAAATGCAACCTCCTACAACGCCTCGATTTGCTGATGCCCGGTGTTGCAAAAATGCACACTGAGCCTGTCCCCATTAATTGCAGGAGGCATTAGGCACTGCCAACGACGTATCGCTACCAGTTCCTAATGCACATCCTTCTATCTTTGCTGGGCGTCTTTCCCGATACTTTGATCACAGAAATGCACCTCCATCTGGCGCATTGGCACTCGAGGACGACGTATCGTCACTTCAGTACCTAATGTAACATTGAAACCTGGTTGCCTTCCTCCGGATTTTAAAATCAAGAGGAAATGCAACCTCCTGCCACCTGCAGTGCCGCCTCTGGCTTATCAGGAGGGACACACGCAGAGGCAGCATCCCCCTGTCAGGAATATCTGCCACTGGCACAATCGTATCATCACTTCAGTGCCTAGGGTGCACTGGTCCTGGCGTTGCCTTTACCCTCTGGATACAGTACTTTCAAAGGGAAATTCAATGACCAGGCACCTGAGGAGGCTCTCTGACGGGTACCCCAACCCAACCTAACTGTAACCTAACCTAAATCCCAACCTAACCTAACTCTAACCTAACTCTCGGGGAAATGTTTCCATGCATACCATTGCCTCTGCGGGGACGAGGGCGGGTTGCGTCGGACTCGTACCTGACTAAAACCTCTACGTGTTCCTTCCACTTCCATTCCAGTGCTGTGCATGCGGGTACGCTGTGAGCATTCTTCCGCGCGCATTGAGCTGGTGGCGGCCAGCTGTGTGGCTCCCTGGCAATTTGATTCGTGTTGAGAGCGCGCGGGAACACCGGGCGCGCTCACCCCGCTGACTTACATGAGCATAGACTTCCTGAGTCCATCACTTCCGGGAGCCGGGTAACCGAGTATGCTCTACGCCTCCTCATCCTCTGCGGCGGCTGTGGAGGGTCCCAGGGCCGCGGGACGCTTCCCTCTCCATCGGCTGGCTGGTCGGTTGCCGAGGGTGGCACCGGGCGGGACTGGCCTCTTTCACGTCTTTGAAGGCGCAAGCAGGCCTCCCCATTCTGTGGTCCGCTGGTTCTTCTGCGGCGACGCACACGGCACAACAACGCGGGTGAGTGGAGCACTGCACCCGCTTTGTGGCCAGGGGCTGGACTACAGCGAGCAGAGCTCCCCCTGGTCGACTGTAGCGTCGCACTGAGCTCCCCACGTGGCCCGCGGCTTCTTAAGAGCATCTGGAAGCACTCCTGGGGAGGTGAGGGTTCCACCTGTTTGACTGCGGACGCTACCCAGGATATTCATAAGGCGCCTGTCGGCTGCCACCTTTTAAGGGGATACTACGGGGCACTGACCTAGGCTTATCCCAAGGCCCGGGTGGATACTGCAGATCTCGCTGCACTCTACAGGCTTCCTGGGACAGCCGCCAGCCCTGTCAAGCAGCCGCCACTACTTCCTCTGCTGTGGCAGAGCTATCCAGACTGAGATCTTGATCTCAGCAGTCTCGCTGGTCTGATATCCCGCACTCGCTTCTGCCTGCCGCTAGCACTTCGTCCTCAGTCTTTTAGCGAGGGCGTCCGCCTTTTGTCGCTGTCTCGCGCCAGGGATCCTGAACATCTGAGCCCCTGTGGCGCAGATGTGGAATCGGTATTCAGTTATACTGAGGGCGGCGAGATTAATTCCTCGCCCTCTGCCTCGGTAATAACTTCGATGTAGGTGGATTCTGCAGCCGCTGCCTCCTGGCTCCAGGGTCACCACTCACAGCAGAGGATCTTGGGGTGGCAATTTCACCGCCCTTTGCGGGTTTGCCAACACTTTGACCGCTTCTCTTTGTTTTCAGCCCTTCACCACCGTAGTCCATGGTCTGTCTGTGGACTGTGGTGCTGGGTGGCAGAGGATGGGACTCTAGATGCCGTCTCCTCTGGCTACGCTTTCCTCGAGCCTGCCTCCATTTCTTTGGTGTTTACAGCGGCACTGCAGCGACAGCCGGTTTAGCCACTTCAGCTGCCTTGACAGGCGGTTTTGGCAAGCAACCGGGTGCCTGGGCAGGTGCAGGGCAGACGTGGACTGCACTCGCCCCTCCGGTCTCCCCATCCGCCGCCAGTGGAGGGCGAAGGCGCTTCCCGGGCAGGAGATGATCCTCCAGCGCCGCGAATCCTCGGCGCTGATCATTGACTCCTACCTGGTCACCGATCGAACGCACGATTCTCCTTTGCCCGCCTCTGTGTTGGTTTGGCGCGTGTCCACTTTGCATCCGCAGGTATGCCACTCCTCCTTTCCTTTGCCGGGATTTGCCTTGAGGTATGAGCGTTGTCCGCCTGCACTTCTGTCGTCTCCTTCTGAGGTACAGCGTCGCTGCAGAGTCTTGTATGGTCCTGGCTTACGTTCTCTGCAGCCTCCTTCAGCGCTCTTCTTACCTAGATGCCTCTTTAGGTTCTTCTTGACCTTTGGGCCACCATGAGATGACGCTGATGTCCTCGATCCTCCTTTGCAGCCCTGATGCCGGCTCGAAGCTCAATGTTGGACGACGACCTGACAGGGTTGACTTCCTGGGTTGGCGCGGAGCTGGATGAGACGATGAGGCGATCTCTGCCTCCGCCTCCAACTCCTCTCCTCCTCTCTCCTAGCTTCCCACTAACGCCATTTTGGCCTGCAAGGCTGGATGTACTCCCTAATGCTGGGGGTCTTCCACGACCTCGTCGGGCAGTTGTTGTTGCCTTCCCGACCACTTCCTACACCAACCTATCGCTGACCAACTCTGATATCTGCGTCCTTTGAAGGACGTTTCTCCCCAGCTATGCTCTTTTTCCTTTTCCCCACCGAGTGACTCCACGCTAAGCATAGAGTCGCCCCCGTGTCGTCGCCGCCGTCTACTCCTCAAGATCTTTGCTCTTGCATGTGCTCATAACTGTTCCTACTGATTGTGGGATTTTAAAATAAAGGTCGGCTCCCCCGGGTTACGCTTTTACCCTGAGGGCAAGGCTATACTGTAGGGTCGCCTGGTACCTAAGCAGGTTTTAAGACTTCGTCTGATTCCTTTTATAGAGGTTTACTCCGCGGGCCGGGCTAATTAAGGCAAGCCCTCCGCTCCACTGCACTTCGATGTACCCTGTATAATCGCCGCCAACACTGGGGTCTTTGATTTATGCTACAGCTGGTTGATGGCGCGCCAGATTGACGCAATCTCCCCAGTTTTGATGCAGGTTGAATGCCTGGCGGCAGTGTGGAGTGCATGTTCAGTCTATCTAAAAAGTATCTTCATTAAGTATCGGCTTAATAATTTTTTTAACATTTAACATACATATATATATATATATATATGTATGTATGTATATATATAAGTCAGTGAGATTTCTCATAACGAAGAATTATGCACGCAGAGCCGCCAAATTTGACTAAATTTGTCTTTAATACCAAGGATGCACCTTCACTGAATGCCTTCGTAAAAACACGCGTCGGACACGAGTATGCGCATTTTGATGAAGTGAAATACTTAATGAGTTTTAATTTAAATTTACAATTTTCTCAGTAAAAAATTGAAATATCCCTGGCTGGATAGTTGGCGACAAGTAGAGAAGCGGGAAATGTTTTTTTTTTTACTGAATTATTTACGTCCTTATGAAAAGGGCACACCACAGCAGGCTCAATGGCCTGTAGAACTGGAATAGTAGATGGGAACTTTTTTTACGCCACCGCTGGAACTAACTCATACCCAGAGAGCTATCATAAACGATGATATCTCAGTTCTACTTTAGTCTTCTGTTAAGAGTTGTGGTAGTTCAATGTATAAGCAATCGCTTTTAATTCACGTTAAGCCGATCCTCGATATAAATAACAATAGAATTGAATTGGAATAAAATTTGAAAAAAAAAACGCCAATCAACAGTGGAGTTGCTTACTTTACTATACGTTATGCTCTAAAAGTATC
>JAGSMU010000446.1:0-26979 GCA_029286865.1 Teinopalpus imperialis
TTCATTAAGTATCGGCTTAATAATTTTTTAACATTTAACATACATATATATATATATATATATATGTATGTATGTATATATATAAGTCAGTGAGATTTCTCATAACGAAGAATTATGCACGCAGAGCCGCCAAATTTGACTAAATTTGTCTTTAATACCAAGGATGCACCTTCACTGAATGCCTTCGTAAAAACACGCGTCGGACACGAGTATGCGCATTTTGATGAAGTGAAATACTTAATGAGTTTTAATTTAAATTTACAATTTTCTCAGTAAAAATTGAAATATCCCTGGCTGGATAGTTGGCGACAAGTAGAGAAGCGGGAAATGTTTTACTGAATTATTTACGTCCTTATGAAAGGGCACACCACAGCAGGCTCAATGGCCTGTAGAACTGGAATAGTAGATGGGAACTTTTTTTACGCCACCGCTGGAACTAACTCATACCCAGAGAGCTATCATAAACGATGATATCTCAGTTCTACTTTAGTCTTCTGTTAAGAGTTGTGGTAGTTCAATGTATAAGCAATCGCTTTTAATTCACGTTAAGCCGATCCTCGATATAAATAACAATAGAATTGAATTGGAATAAAATTTGAAAAAAAAAACGCCAATCAACAGTGGAGTTGCTTACTTTACTATACGTTATGCTTTACTATATAGATAGAATATATTTAAGTAATTAATTAGATGCAAAGAACGTATAAAAAGGATGTATTAGTATATATACCATAACTATATATATATTTGTATGGGTGATATATATCTAATAGTATATGTATTTTATAATTAACATAATAGTATATTACGACAAAGTTTTTTAAGCATAAACTAAGGTTGACTGATAGAGGAAGCCTTAAGGAATTAAATCCGTCATTATACATTTGTCCTGTATACGAAGCTTAATTAAATAAATGAATAAATAAAAAAGATTTGATGTTATTATTATATTATTCATACATAACACAATATTTGTATGAGAGGTAAAAATGAATAGAACTAACATACAAAAGGTCAATCTAAGCATCGTCAAACATGCGAAAGATGAAATCAAATGCGACATAACCTCCAACGACTATCTACGGAACCTTACCAAATCAGAGTTGCGATAGCAGTAACACGTTGGTACCTTTAAGTAACAAAGTTATCATTGGACGATCACCAGCACTCGCGCTCGAAGTGGCAGGGGTGGGGCTAGGGGACAGTAGTGGTAAGAACGTGCCGTCGACTCGGCCGCGTGCAACAGTTATCGAAATTGTATAACCGGTGAATAGTTCCGTGCGGTGTTGGTTAGTGCTTTAAATGTCGCTTATATTTTATATCCGTAAGTAATTATTCATTATAATCGATTAAATTGAATAATATATATATATATATATATATTACAGTGGTTGTGTATAAAGATTTTTAATAAAGTACCCGAGTCGGTGAAAGAGTTACTACAGAATAAATTAATTATTTCGCTAAAAACTTGATTTATGGAAAATAAATTACACTGTTAACGAGTTCCTATGAATAATAGCTTACTATGAATTACTTTTATCTTAAATACTTCCCTTACAAAAAGATGCAACACACTACGAACGTAAAACAACTATAAATATAAAATAGTGGTAACAAAATGCATATATTTCTTTTGACATATATTATATTTATATATTTTTTTTTTGAGGACATTGATCGTTGTGTTGTGTAATAAACGAATGATATTGTAACTTTTTAGGATTTTTTTACTTTAGAGGATTTGACATATCTGACATTTAATTTTTTTATGTAGTGCATTATCAATAATTAGCATGCTATGTGTAGATATACGAGAGAAATATATATAATCTCCTCTAGGGGGGTAATCTACACTAGGGGGTTTCTCTAGTGTATAGATTATATATTTATATATATTACATTATTATTAATATTATTATTATTGCTTATAATAAATCGGTTCTCAATCACTCATTGGGAATGTTTTTTTAAGCAAATTCAAAAAGAACGAGGCTCTGTTTTATTTTGTTTTTATGTAACAGTTTAATATATATTTACACCTCTTCTCTGGTGTGGTGGTAGTATTAATGCGCTACTATTGGTGGAGTAACCATGTCTTCGAAATAGTTGTTTAATTCTTTGTCATTCTGGTTTTGGTGTGATGTTTTCGTTCACCGTCGCATACGTGTTAAATCAGCACTCGATGTTACAACAGTGATAGAGCTACACTGCAGAATGAAAGGGATACGGGATAGGACCACGTCCTCACATAATACCAGCTGTAAATAGCAACATAATGTTGCTGCGTTTCGTCAGGGATCCGGAGCATAATTGATAATTACTGTTACATTCAAATTATAATTTACCTAATCTATTGGAAAAAAGGAAGAATGTCACAATTAGGGAGGTAGTACTAAATTATCATAGAGTTTAACATCGTACACACATATAACTAATGTAGCGAATTAATGTTCTTGTTACATCGTTATTGGGTTTTAGAAGAGAAGGGCAATTTACATAAATGTTTAAATATCTAATATTTGGTTAACTTAAATTTACAATAAAAATGTGTTTATGGTTGTTATGTTATGTTTATATAAATAAAGATAGACACATTGATATATATTTGTTAGTGTGTCTTTAATTTATTTAAATTATTTTTTATTAAACTTTCTGTATCCACGTATTTCAGAGGCGTCAAATAACTTGTGAGCACCCGCTTACATTTGTATCGAGTAAGTGTTGTATATAGTGACGGTATTACTTATTCTTTTATAAAGGTAGGGCCCAAAAAGACATACATATCTATGAGCACATGAGGATTCTTATATTCTGGAAAATATTAAAATCTGGTTTACAAACTGAATGAGTCCTTAGTACAGAATTCAAAATAAATGGCTGGAGCACCGTAAGTACCTTCACTTGAGAGAAAAACCGTGATAAAGTGTGTGAGTAAGTGGGTATTAAGTGTGTGAGATAATTAATAAAGAGTATCCGGGAACTCTTTATTAATTTTCTTTGCCTTCCTAATAAATTATTCTTTTCAAGAAATAGAATATTGATTATAATTGAAGAATTATCTTTCGGTTTAACATTTACTTTATTTTGAATATCTATATCAAGAGCTTTGGCAATGGATTGCGTAAGTGCCGGAATTTTGTTTCCTCTTGTTTCTTAGGTATGTTGGTTTAAATTATCGAATTATCGAGAATCCCTTATTTAAAGATGAGAGGTTTTACACCATGACGACATGGTCTGTTTAGTATCAGATTATATCAAACGATTCTTCAGTACTTCTTTAGAAGGGCTGATTTTTTACTAATTACTATATAAAACACTACTATATAGTATAACTTTTTAGGTTCTCCAGCCACCTTCGCTTACTTCACAAATTATGACTAATGTTTTACTGACGTAGGTACATATGTCAAGATGTTTTAACTATATTCTACAAACGAAACATTTTTTCATACGTTGATACAGCTACGCTGCAGCTAATAATATTTATTTGCGAATGCTACGTCACTTTAATATTTATATTGATGTGACGTAGCATTCGTCTAATGGGTTAGAAAGGTTCTTGAGTGATAACGTCGTATTGATCGTGCACAGTCCTCCTCATTATAAGTGATCCTTAGGACCTGGAAACCTAGAACCAATTTTGGTTCCTGGTGAGGAATGGAGATTGGTATCTCTAATGTTCTCTCGGTGTTAGTCATCGAAAGCTTATCACCAATCTCATACCATTCATTCTACGCTCGTATTGTGCGAAAGCGTGATTCTTTCCTGTCGAACCGACCTGATAGTAAAGAACTTATTAAGAGTTTATATTACAGAAGAACATGTAACTGTACTATTGGGTTAAAAAAATTGTTAGAATTAAAAGCGAAGCGTCAAGAGCCTAATACGTTCTGCGAAACATAAGGACGTAGGTTCGAATCTACCGTTAAACTATTTTGCTCCAACCCCTGGCACAAGCATTTTCAGCTTAGTTGAAGTGCTTAACCGGAATATTATTATATATATTTTATTTAAAAAAAAAAAAGTAAAATGCTATAAAATTACGATTAGGGGTGGAAGGATTTAATGTCTCCTTACTAAAAAGTAATCTTTAATAGTATGGTCACGTTTTTGAACGAATCATACATAGGCACGTGCGCGCATGCACGTACTGGCGAACTTTTTTTTTTCCGTTGTTATATGCCTAATTGCTTATTTCTTTAAATATGTGTAGCATAAGACACAACTACTGTTATAGAAAAAACAGGGTTATTTTGGGAGTTTGGACGCTTTGATATATGTGTTTCATGTTATTATTAATACTAATAAAAGTAAGTTAGTAAAGTAACTGGCTGTATATTTTGTATATAAAATTATCTTGACAACGAGCAGTTTACAGGACGGTAAGTGATACCTGCGGCGCATTACACCCACATCTATTGCCTATATCTAGATTTAGATACGGTGTAACCACTGATAAATAAGATTTAATTCCTTGATATTGACATTTGATTGACAGATGATGCTCGGATCAACGAACGCTCGGGCGCGGCTCGTCTGTCTTCGTTTTCGGAAGCGGTCTCCTAATGCACAGTATAGTGGTAAATTTTAAGGTAGTAATATGAAAGTACACTGAGCTGGAGAGATCAGGTTGCTAGAGTCAGTCAAAGGGTAACTAGTGTTCTTAGGTATCTCTATAGACTCACAAAACTTTCTACCGACAAAAACGAAAGTAACGCTAATGCAGGCCTTGACTTTCCCCCTGAACGAGTATGGTGACGTGTGCTACTTTGACCTGAATGCAGATCAACTCAACAAACTCGATCGGCTTCTAAATAACTGCATTCGATTCGTTTTCAATCACCGTAAGTACGACCATGTTTCGTTCTACCGGTCTCAATTAAAGTGGCTAACTATTCGCCAGCGACGCTATTTAAGAACATTGACTACTCTTTTCTCCTTCTTGGAGTCTCCTTCTCCAATTTATTTGTCTGCACACTTCCAGTATCTTAAAACAGTCAACAATAAGAACCTTCGCTCGTCGCATAATCGTCTACTTCTATGTCCTCTTCATCGTACAGAGTTTATGCACTCTTCTTTCTTTGTCCAATCTATTCTTCTGTGGAACGAGCTACCCCTCTTGGAGTCAGAATGGCTGAGAATCGTTTTGCGTTTAAAAGGAAGGCGCGTGAGTATGTTTTGAATAAACTGTCAGCAGATTGATAACACCATCATGTTATAAAGTATATATTTTATATATATTTATTTATTGTATTATATATAATAAAGTATATTAATTTATATATATATATATATATATATATATATATATATTTATTTATTGTATTATATATAATAAAGTATATTAATTTATATATATATATATATATATATATATTTATTTATTGTATTATATATAATAAAGTATATTAATTTATATATATATATATATATATATATTTATTTATTGTATTATATATAATAAAGTATATTAATTTATATATATATATTTATTTATTGTATTATATATAATAAAGTATATTAATTTATATATATATATATATATATTTATTTATTGTATTATATATAATAAAGTATATTAATTTATATATATATATATATATATATATTTATTTATTGTATTATATATAATAAAGTATATTAATTTATATATATATATATTTATTTATTGTATTATATATAATAAAGTATATTAATTTATATATATATATATTTATTTATTGTATTATATATAATAAAGTATATTAATTTATATATATATATATATATATATATATTTATTTATTGTATTATATATAATAAAGTATATTAATTTATATATATATATATATTTATTTATTGTATTATATATAATAAAGTATATTAATTTATATATATATATATATATTTATTTATTGTATTATATATAATAAAGTATATTAATTTATATATATATATTTATTTATTGTATTATATATAATAAAGTATATTAATTTATATATATATATATATATATATATTTATTTATTGTATTATATATAATAAAGTATATTAATTTATATATATATATATATTTATTTATTGTATTATATATAATAAAGTATATTAATTTATATATATATATATATTTATTTATTGTATTATATATAATAAAGTATATTAATTTATATATATATATTTATTTATTGTATTATATATAATAAAGTATATTAATTTATATATATATATATATATATATTTATTTATTGTATTATATATAATAAAGTATATTAATTTATATATATATATATATATATATTTATTTATTGTATTATATATAATAAAGTATATTAATTTATATATATATATATTTATTTATTGTATTATATATAATAAAGTATATTAATTTATATATATATATATATATATATATATATATATATATATATATATATATATATATATATATATATAGATATATATATATATATATATATATATATATGTCCCTTCACCTACATCTTTTTTATTCCTAATTTATAAGAATCTTTTGGATTTCTTGGATTTTGATGAATGATATACATAAACATCGAAATTATTCTTTTAACTACTTTACTTAAAGTTAACTTAATTATCATATATAGAACTTATAAATCAGTGCTTTAATACTGTAAGATCACATAACGCATAGTTCAATAGTAAATGTGAGTAAGTTGATTATTATTTCCATTTACCATTTATTATTTGTTTATTTTTTATAATACATAGACAAAAACTGTAAGTCTTAAGGCTGTGAGGGACCTTCAAAGTTTGGCGACTTCATAACAAATACGTGTACAAAAATGTAGCTTGCAAGAATCATTGAACTGTTCACAAAGATCCATTAAGCAATGAGCAAGTCAAATAAGACACACAACTTGTTCTATGACTATATAATAAAAATAATTTATGACTAGGATGTAGTAAATCAATAACGGATATCAATGGACCAATTATCTAGTACGAGTAATAGAAATCGTCGCAACGCAAGAGAGCAAGGCCGGGTCGCTCGCCAGTACAAACGAGCGTGGATCCGCAATCACCTTCGAATCCTTGACCCATCTAGAAGAGGCTACTCAAATAGAATGCATCGTCCTGTCGCCGTACATAGATAAATAGGTATTTAAAATGCCGTTCTCCGTGGGAACGTTCGCGCAGCGCCGTCTCGTAGAAACCACGTCGCGAATCAAACAATGAACTTTGTAATCCAAAACCATTTGGTTACTTAATTTCGTAACTACCGCTATCTGTCTTTTTTATCTATGCTTTTATTTTCAATAAATCTAACACTCAACTTAAAATTAAACTCTAATGTGGGTAATTTAAGGATGCTTTTGATAGTTAAAACAGATTGGTTTTGAAAATTTAACTCTATTATTGAGATGGTAGTGTCGATAGTTCTGTGAGGTATATAACGAAGCATGAGTACAGAGGTAAGGCTGCATGCTGCGAGATGTCATCTCGATATCCCGCTGTGACCCGCGAACAATATCGTCTTTCCTATTTCTCTTTGTGACTTTAAAAATCAATTCATATTCACTACGACGAGCTACGAGGTTATGAAACATTTCAAAACAGCAAATCAAAAACATTACTTTTTTATTATATTGCCAATTGTTGTTCAAACGTAATCGTATTAGAATGTGTAATATTAATAACGTTATAAATGTCACAGATATATATATATATATGTCCTTCACCTACATCTTTTTATTCCTAATTTATAAGAATCTTTTGGATTTCTTGGATTTTGATGAATGATATACATAAACATCGAAATTATTCTTTTAACTACTTTACTTAAAGTTAACTTAATTATCATATATAGAACTTATAAATCAGTGCTTTAATACTGTAAGATCACATAACGCATAGTTCAATAGTAAATGTGAGTAAGTTGATTATTATTTCCATTTACCATTTATTATTTGTTTATTTTTTATAATACATAGACAAAAACTGTAAGTCTTAAGGCTGTGAGGGACCTTCAAAGTTTGGCGACTTCATAACAAATACGTGTACAAAAATGTAGCTTGCAAGAATCATTGAACTGTTCACAAAGATCCATTAAGCAATGAGCAAGTCAAATAAGACACACAACTTGTTCTATGACTATATAATAAAAATTATTTATGACTAGGATGTAGTAAATCAATAACGGATATCAATGGACCAATTATCTAGTACGAGTAATAGAAATCGTCGCAACGCAAGAGAGCAAGGCCGGGTCGCTCGCCAGTACAAACGAGCGTGGATCCGCAATCACCTTCGAATCCTTGACCCATCTAGAAGAGGCTACTCAAATAGAATGCATCGTCCTGTCGCCGTACATAGATAAATAGGTATTTAAAATGCCGTTCTCCGTGGGAACGTTCGCGCAGCGCCGTCTCGTAGAAACCACGTCGCGAATCAAACAATGAACTTTGTAATCCAAAACCATTTGGTTACTTAATTTCGTAACTACCGCTATCTGTCTTTTTTATCTATGCTTTTATTTTCAATAAATCTAACACTCAACTTAAAATTAAACTCTAATGTGGGTAATTTAAGGATGCTTTTGATAGTTAAAACAGATTGGTTTTGAAAATTTAACTCTATTATTGAGATGGTAGTGTCGATAGTTCTGTGAGGTATATAACGAAGCATGAGTACAGAGGTAAGGCTGCATGCTGCGAGATGTCATCTCGATATCCCGCTGTGACCCGCGAACAATATCGTCTTTCCTATTTCTCTTTGTGACTTTAAAAATCAATTCATATTCACTACGACGAGCTACGAGGTTATGAAACATTTCAAAACAGCAAATCAAAAACATTACTTTTTTATTATATTGCCAATTGTTGTTCAAACGTAATCGTATTAGAATGTGTAATATTAATAACGTTATAAATGTCACAATTAAATAAATAGTTTACCCTACTTGAAATGAATTTAGTATTTTTAAAGAATAATTAAGTAGTCGTATTAACAAAGCAAAAACATATTAATTTCCGTATAATACATTCATATGTCCCAAGCAAAAACTTTAAATTTATTTATAGATTAATGGTATGTTTCCTCTTAAATTAAAAACAAATGGATTAACCTGTTAGAACTGCAAGTTGCTTATTTTAAAATAGTAAACCGTATTAACACACAAGAGCAATACTAAAGTATTCAATATTTAGAGGCAATAAAATTTTAGTTTCCCCATACGCGCTCTGCCGCAGTGATCTGCAGCCCAATCCACCGCTCTGACGTCCACCTTACTGGAGGTATTATATATATTCGAGGGCACATTGAAAAGTTTTGATCCCGACCTTCTTCTTCTTCTATATGATTATTTTATTTCTCTACATAGTATCCAGAATGATCTATACACTTTTGCCATCTTGTCTCTAGCTTTAGTATTCCTTCTAAAAAAAAAGAATCTTCAATTTCATCAAAATATTCAGTCACAGCTTCTTGTGCCTCGATATTCGTCGAAAATTTTCGTCCTGCCATGTGTTTTTTTAGATCGGGCAAGAGATGGTAATCAGACGGGGCCAAGTCCAGCGAATAGGGTGGATGCGTCAACTATTCAAACCCACAATTGTGTATTTGTGCGACTGATTTCGCCGCAGTATGGACAGGAGCGTTATCTTGGTGGAACAAAACTTTCTTAGACAACATACAACAGACCATTTTATTTTTATTTCTTCACGCAAACGTTGTAAGAGTGTGCAATACTAGTCCGCATTTATGTTTTACCTTTTTCAAGGTAGTAACCATAATGACCCCTCTACAGTGCCAAAAAACTGAAGCCATTACCTTCTTGGTTGACAAAACGGCCCGAGCTTTTTTAGGGGTTTTTTTTTTCCATTGCTTGGATTGTACTTTGGACTCTGGTGTATTGTGGTGAACCCAAGTTTCGTCCATAGTTACGAAACGGCTAAGAAAATCTTGAGGATCACTTTGGAACAAATCCAAACAATCCTGTGATACTGTTTGGCGGGTGTGTTTGTTTTCGGCTGAAAGCAGTCTAGGTACCCATCTGGCAGAGACCTTAGAAAATCCAAGATCGTTGGAAATTATGTTCTGTGCTCGTTCATAGGAAATGACTATTGCTTCTGCTATTTCTGCAATCGTCAATCTTCTGTCATTCAAAATCAGGTCTAATATTTTATTGGTATTTTCGTCTGTGGTAGCCGTCGGCGGCTTACCACTCCTTGGTTCATCTTGCACTGCTTCTCTGCCACGTTTGAAATCCGCTACCCATCTTTTGAAAGTGGCTTATGATGGAGCAGATTCAAAGTCTCGTACATATCTTCATAAATTTGTTTTGGAGTTAATCCTTTATTTTGTAAATATTTTATGACGGAACAGTGCTCAATTTTATCCATTTCTTCGGAAACCGCGAACTTCGTTTGTTAAATCGATCACAAATTTTGCAATTTTGACAGAAAAAAAACAAAAGACAGCAGATTATAATTAAAAAAGAAATGGCTATTACGTGCCAGTATTATTTTTTCTATTGAATTTAAATGTCAACCTTAGGCTCAAATCTTTTCAATGTGCCGTCGTAGCGTTATCCTGATTCTCTTGTCGCCTGGCTGCTAAGTCCCCGCTGATGCTTTATTTTATATTACATTGAGAGTAACATACGAACACACAGTTCAACTGATGGCAAGTGATTTCTGTGGCCCGTGTCATCTGCATTCAACCTTGACAAGGAATCATAGTGCAGATGCGTTGTCACCCTTGAGGAGTGAAATGGAATGCCTCGTCACACAGTAATAAAGGTTCCCGCATCCCTAAACCCACCAGAAGAATCACAGCAGCTATTTTACGCTGGTATTCTGTGAGGGTGTGCTCCTATCCTGATCTAGCTGACCCATTCATTCTGCAGCTAGAAACAAACTGCTGCTGTAACTCTACCACTGTCAAGCTAATATAAATGATTGGTTTTCAAATCGTTGTACAATTACAAATTTCGAAATTCAGCGCTCAATTTTTGTTTTGTTTTCAATTCTATTTAAACCATCCTTTTAATAATTACTAGAAAAAACAAAACGGACAGTGTAGAATCTCACAGATTGTACATATGCAAATAGAATTTTTGGTACACCCGTTCTACATCATCATATAAGATCAATTTTGACAGCGAGGAAGGCACGCGGGATATTGAATTGGTCCTGTCCGACCACGTAATGACCACTCGCATGCAAAAAATCCACCGTAAAATATCAGTTTGTTCGACGATTAAGCCTGAACCCCACTGCTGCACGGTCGTGCTACACACGTGGGTAAAAGAACGCTTTGTATGAAAATGTAGGTAGATGCATCCACAGTAGTGCACGGGCACGCTACGCACGAAATGAGCCACGCACACAGTAGCACACGTGGCAGGAAAAGTCCCACTGCGATCCATCTACGGATGAATGTCGTATCTACAGGGAGCGGGGAGCGGGGGCTACGAGAATCGTGCGTCTTGTTTGTATTATAGTTTACATTCTGACCAATGTACCCACGTGGTCCACGCGTTTTACGTGTGCGTGCATTGGTTGCTATGAAAATGTTGACACACGCAGCCAGACCAATGGACCCACGTGGCGACGTGTATAGCGTGTCCGTGCGTATCGAGCGCAGAGTGGGGCTCCGGCCTCACAATCAAAAACGGCTAACAAGTTATTTACTCCTCCCGCAGGTCTCTCCGATTCGCGGTACTCCTGCCGGTGTCTATGTGTTTCATGAGCACGATACTGAGCATACTGATACTTTTCCACATCTACACCTAACTCTACACCACACACAGTTGTAAGGTTAACATATTCTACGATAGCACTTCACTTATATTTAACGAACCAGTGTTTCCCATCCACTGCAACAGCGGATATTCAAAAAGTGTTCCCAAATAGTATATCAATTTTAGTTGCGTTAAAACAGTAATTTATTCTATTCTAAGGAATACCAATGTTCCGCAGAATACCTACTAATATTAATGATGTTTGAAGTATAAATTAATCGATATTCACTGTAGTTTTTAATTGATTTGTTGCAAGATATTGTAAATTTCTATACGCAAAAATCGTAACATCTTCTTTACAAGGAGTATTTACTAAGAAATGAATTGTCCATTCATTTATCATCAGAAAGCCACCAGTAACCTTATATTCCGTAGTAAGGAAAAGGTTTAGAAACACTGCTCTACACTACTAATATTTTAAGTCCAAGCTTTCAGAGACTGTTTTTTAAAGTTAGGGGCGTGATTGTTGGTGTTTGGTTCCTTAGGCTGAGATTTATAAAGCGTACTTGAACTTTGCTCAGGCTTCGCATTTGAAATCTATAAAACTTTCTTTTCAATTAGTTTTAGAACATCTTAAAATTTTACTAGGAGCATGTAAATATTCGGTAAGTCGAGGATTTTGGTGGCTATGCTAAGAATTTGCCAAGCATAAGCTGAGGATACGACTATAAATTTCATTGCCTACTTGACTCCGTAAGCTAAGTCGAAGTAAAGTCTAAGTGCGCTTTATAAATTTCAGCCTTAGAATAGTCGATATACAATTTGAAGCCCAAGTTATGATGTCTATCAGACCGAATCACTATTGCGATCTCAGAACTCAACTCCGCAGGTTATGTGCTGAAAACTTATCTGCAATGAGGGGTTGTAGGTATAACTCATTAAGCGATTTGATCTTTTGTCAGCCACTAATTTAGATCATTAGGGGAAGACAATAATTATAAAGATATACCTAAGATTTCATTATATATAAAATATGACGGCCGTGTGGCGTAATGTTTAGCGTTCTGGTTTCGATTCCCAGCCGAGGAAAAATATTAATGAGTTACAAATTGTTGGTTTTCGGTCTGTGTCTATTGTATATACATGTCTGTTGTCCCTGACACTGCATTTGAATCTTCCTCCGGTCTTCTAGTTAAGGATCTAAAAGAGATATATACTTTTGTTTATAGTATCGATGGTGAGAATCGAGCACACAGTAAGCTCGAGCATAGCCCTGAAATACAGCAGAAAGTGATTTTTAACTTGTTTCCTGTGGCGTGGTGAACCGACTGGAACAAATTACAGTGTGACCACTGTTAAACTATGCTATACCTTGCTTAGTATATTATATCGTGTGCAGTTGATATTGTCTAGTACTCGTAATATCAGAATATATCGCCTAGGTCGATGTACAATATTAAATGATAACATTACACATCGATCTAGTCAATCGATCGGTAATTTAAAGCGTAAGGTGCTGATTCGATTAGTATTAGTGGTTGCTGTTTGTGTTGGATTTTGACTTGATTTAATTTAATTTACATGTGTTTTGATATTAATTTTATTACGATTTATTTTATTTACGTTATGTAATATTACGATATTGTTTAGTTTATTTGATTTCGATAATTCAATTCTATTTTTGTTTTTATTTCGATTCAGTAACCGTTTAGTTTTCTCCTTTAATAAATTTTCATGTAACACGGTAACCGTTAATATGTAACGATCGAAGTGTTCCTCTTTAACTCTGCACAAGTACATCAGATTTGACTTTATGGATTCGTGGATTTATATAGTTTTCATATATGCGATGTATGACCCAAATTATTAAAATAAATAAATAGTAATATAGTAATTAAAAATGAGAAAATACTTCTTTTATTATATATTATTTTTTGCTTCCATTTTTCAAATGAACATTTTCTTTATTCTGAAACGTGTTAGCGTGATCTGGAGTTAAATAGATCCCTCAGAGGTTACCCACCCACTTTATCATGTTCAGTTATGAGAAGCACCGTTTCAGATTGTTTAATAACTTGATCCATATATTCACTTATCTATTGCGTACGTATTGACTTACGCAGAAAGATATGGCGACTTAAATCGATCTTCCGTGCGTAGGTATAGACTTACGCACAAGGACGATATGATATAATTTTGTTTAGATCGAATCGGCTAAAAGCCTACATAAAATGAGACAAGAGAATTCAACAAATTATAGGCTTCGTCAAGAAAAAAGTTTACCTCTAAACAGACTTTTAAACATGTAAAATATCATAAGAGATTAGGCATGCCATCGGCGATATCGTGCCTATTTTCACGTTGAATCTTTTTTTTTGTACTGATACGGTACGGTAACGCTTTGTTCTCCTGATACTGACCAACGTAGTCATCATATGAAGAAATAAATATACGGTACTCTTATATTTTATACGGTAGCGCAGCGGCGCAACCTTTTTTTTTTACTAGGCGACGTACTAACATACTCTTCACAAATTCGCGACACTCTTACATGCAAAATAAAGCAATCTCAAATAAACGCAATTACCCCAAAGTAGCAATTCCCCCGGGTCACCTTAGAAAAATTCGTATTTGTAAATGTCGCGACACACTTGACAGCTGCTAGCGACACACCAATGCGACACGGTGGTTGGGAACCGCTGCTCTCACTACCTCTTACCCGCCTCTCAACATTCCATGTAAAGTTCATATTATTGTATTTGTCGGCGTGCAGTGAAATAAACTTTAAAAATATTACTTGGATCTCTTTATAAATACTTTAAACGTATTCAAAGGAGAATCGGAATCACTCATTTGTAATCCCCACACATCGATATAATATATTATTTAGCCGGTGCGTGCATATGACGGCTGTTAGAGGTTGCTTTATGGTACTTACTTATGTATTAGGCAGTCAATAAACTCCAAAAGTCGCACACGCGTTACGGACTTTAGTATCCTAACCCGTCTATTGAGTAATTGCATCAATTCCCTAGTATCTATTATCATGTATACATTTGTAATCTTGTATAGTTATTTAATCAATCCCAAACAGATTCAATACTTATATAATAATTAAATACTTAGTTATGGCAACCACATAACAACCTGATAAAAAACGATGTGTGTGGCCCATGACATCTACATCAATTGATGCACATTACTCATGAGGACTGGGATGGAATGGGTCCCTAATCTCTACACAATACGAAACATAACAGCTTCTATATTTCACGCTGACGTTCTGTGAGAGCGTGGCCCTTTCCCTGTTGAGTTCGTATAATTCACGTTGCTATAGTTGTATGTTAAATTTGGAATTAGTATTTTGAGCTAATATGTACCTATTATAACAATTTGAATATAATATACCTGAATGAAGATTGTAGTTTAGCGTGGTGAGCGCGGCGCTGGTGGAGTCGTTCAGTGCGTGCGTGTCGTGCGGCAGCAGTGCGGACCTCGTGCGCACCACACTCCTGTGGGCCGAGCGGCACTGCTCTCTAGTCGAAATGCGGCCAGGTAACTGAACCGGCCACAGGTTGACAGACGGCATCGAGTTGCCTGCTGGATAAATACATTGTATTTGTATACAATAAAATGTACAGTCTTAAGAACGGGGTAAAGCTATATTATACATTTCAGAAAATAATTACTTCTGTTATTGTAACGTAAAGTAATATAAAATGTTCCGTCAAAAATGTTTTGTTAAAAAACAAATTTGCCATTGATTTAACGCCAGGCTCTGGGGCTGTCTTCCGATAACCTTGAAGAGCAGCTATCTAATTGACAAATATATTTTTGTATGTGAGTCATGCGTGTGTTAGCATTCATGGGTGTGATCTGTGTAGGAGTAAGGACTGTGTTAAAGGTTATCTTCTTCAGGTCTTTGTTTCCCACTTCTTACTACATAACATCGTACAGCAGCTTTAGCCGGTTGAATTTACGGTGGTATTGTGTGAGAAAGAGATTCTTTGCTAGTAGAGCCGGATCTAGCTGGTTTTTCTACTATATACAAAATATAACTTCGGAATCGTCTACCACGAAGAAAGCATACAAACTTATTGAACGTCCACGCAGTAGCTTAATGGTTCCATTTTAGAAGATGAGATTTAAGATGAGCACGTTGTGTCAACCCTGAGGACTTAAATAGCGCAAACTTATTCTGTTACATTATAACAGAGCTCGAACTTCACTATATAAAATACTAACTTATCTAAGAGATTTTGATCAATATAAATAAATTTTGTATTCATGTCCAGCGGTCCTGAACTCCTTGCGCGTCCTGTGCACTACGACGGACATATTGACGAGTCCGGAGCTGGCGTGAAGCACGAGCCCACATAACACACGCCGCACACGCACGCACACTAACACACGTTCCCGTGAGAACGCCGTTCTGTGCATCATATCACATGACGATGCACAGACGCTGTAAGAGGGGCACGTCGTTCGGTGCGTTGGAAAGTATCTTTATCGCATAAAGTATAAAATTAATATTCGTATATGCATATGCTGTGCTGATTTAAAAAAAAACCAACTTACAAATAACACTTATGCACGTAATATGTGCAAACATATATAATAAATACATATATATAGTGTTGTTGTTCCGCGTATGTAAATGTGCGCTTTACGCAGAGTAGAGAACTATAGCTATCTCGTTTCGTGTCATACCCTAATTGTTGTTTACAGGTTAAAATGCAATTGATTTTAACCCTTATGCGGGCCATGTAGGTATATAGATACATCATAGCTTTAATAAATATGAATAAAAGAGACTGTCGTGTACCTATATACATCACATGTTTGTTTCAAAAGTTTTGATTAATTGTGATCCACTCAAGTGATCTATCCCGCCGATCTTGAAACTGTTTTGTACTTAAATTAGGAAAATATCATATCATCGTCGACTCGTTGCGACAATCTTCGTGTGTATTTCATTTTAATCACCAAAAACTTTTAAAGCGTACGCCGTAGATCTCTACACTGTCGCACTAAATCATGATACTTTTGAACTAACCGTACGAGTCACGATTAAGTTTTTTATAATTCTATACCAAAACGAGGCTTATTCTCACTAAGGTCGAAGAGGAATATTGTGGGAATTTCCCTACGTCGCATTGGTGTGTGTATGACAGACTTGAGATGAAGAATTTCATTTAATCTCGATTTTTGTTCGTCTCGATTAATGAACAACAAAACAAAACACAAGAAGTAATCGTGTAGAGCAAACTACATATTTGCATTAAAAGTTGTAAATGCTCTAATAAGTTGAAATGCTTTGTCTCAAGTCCGTTTTTTGTATAAATACCTCATAGACTAATATTAAGTTAATACACACGTCAATCGCTATACATAAGTTAAGCTGTCAGGAAATCTTATTGTAGACAATGTTTTAGTTTTAATGACTTAGATGTTGTATATCCTCTCCCTTAAATCAACTTCTGGATTTTAAAACTGTCGAAGGATACCCGTGCGTAGATCTTACAGTAATATTTCCTTAAGAAACCGCTTATATAACAAAATAAATTGTTACACTCTTATATAAAATCCGTCCAAAAGCCATATGAAACCTATTGTCTAACATAATGTATTGTTACTCGTTTATTAATAGTCTATGGATTTCAAGAAAAATTTTGTCTTTTTAAAAGTTGCGTGCGGGGATTTGCAATGGACAAAACCAATGACGGTTTTGTAAAGAAGGTAGAGGTAGCTACGCCCGAGTTGTTTGGAAGTTTAATACTATAATTGTTAAATTTTTAAAATGTTCGTTTCGATTAGGGGCGGTGCGCTACGTCATTTAATTGTGCAGTTTGGTGGTTTATTATTAAATCACTAAAGAAAAATTACAACGCACACGTTAGTTAACTAATGAGACAGATTAAAGGAAATTTTGAATTTGAGCTGTGAAATAATAACTGTGATGTTTATGTTATCCATTTATTCTGTTTCACAAACTTAACAGATACTTATTTAAAACGCAGTTAAGATAGACTCGAGACCTGTGTATTATTGATAAAGAAAGGCTTTGGCTAACCATATCGTGCCTTAAACTTAGCAAAATATTAGGGACAACTTGTCGGCTGCTATTTATTTATGTATTTACTTTATGTAAATGATTGTAAATATTTTTGTGGAACACTTCGAATCATGTGGCTTTGTCAAGTGCCTTTTACACTGAATACCTAAAGAGAGCAACTTCTACACGTACACACGCACACATAACGTTATCTTTTTACCAAAGATTTCGCATTCGCGGTCTCAGTGCACTGCTTGGTGCTCGGAGGTTGATCATTGTGAACACGCCCACCCATCCCGACCGATCACACGTGAATCACCAATGTAGTCAATAAGTGGAAACTAAGAATTTATTGAACATGTCGAGAATTTAATTTAGGATAAACTATAAGTGTATTTACGAAAGTTGTAAGTAAATATTTTTTATATAATTTGTGTTTTGACACAAATGTTTTTGTGTAACTATGTAAATCGGTGCCAACGTAAATATTGTTGTAATTTGTTATGTAGTGATATAACTTTATGATGTATCGTTGACTCTGATAGCGTCGAACGGAGATTGCGCTCGGCGCGAGCTTTAATTTAGTTATTTGCAACTGTTGTTTTATTGGAAATACAATTCAAAAACACAACGACAACTTTGTCTTAATCCATTTATTTGAACCACACTAAAATTATTAATTATTCGTACAATATAAATTTTTGATATCAGTGATGAAAATAGTATTTTATGAATTTCAGTTATTGCACGTTAAAATACGAGGCTGTTAATTATGGCTCAATTATTTCAGTGTTATTGTTGTTTGGTCAAAAAAGTTTTCGGTATTCGACCCGATTAGGATACGGCCCCGTTATGAGATATTTTATCTTTCAAATACATGTACGTTATATTGGATTCCGGAGTGAAAGCATATTTTGTACAATTAAATAGTAAATAAAATATTAGTCATTCTTAAACAAATTTAATACAATTAAATGAACTCACAGCTGTAATAAAAAATAAATACATTCATAAAACGTATCGTTTGTTCCTGTCAATAATATTTACTTAATCAATTAATACTTTTAGCATCGAATGATCATGATGCAAGTCACTATTTAAAGCTAACCTATAGTGGTGATGAGTTTTATATTTATTTGGTGATGCAATAATCTTGTCAATCTCTTTGTGGTGGCATCATCTAGTAGTGACCGTTTCACAAACTTGATGTAAATTCGTTAATGTGTTTGATTGTGTGCAGCAAGCATTCGCGCCGGTCGTGACGAAGGTTGTGCTAGTAGGGTCTTCATATTGCCAAGTTCTACAATGCGACCTTCCTCCAACACCGCGGCGCGGTCGTAGCCACGCACCGATGGCACCCGGTGCTAATAAAAGAAAAAAAGACAACACTAATACGATTGACCCTTTTTTTATTATTATTACATCGAGCACACAGTTCGCTTGATGGCAAGTTATTCCTGCGGCCCACGACATATTCATCTTGAATCAATGGTAATGCAGATGTTGTGTTACCCTTGAGGACTGACGGACTGCCTCTTCACCAGTAATAAAGGTCTCCGGGTCCCTACACTCACCAGACGAAACGGCAGCATTACGCTGCTATTTTTCGCTGATATTTTGTGAGGGTGTGGTCGTATCCCGGTCGGGTTGACCCATTAATTCTGCAGCAAGAAACAAACTGCAGTGTTGCTCTACCACTAATAGTAAGTGAATCTTGTGGCCTAAAACACGGCGGAATAAACATTTTCAATATATCATCCTTAATTACTTCTGGTTATTCGTATTATAAGATGTGTACTACAAATTTGGCAATGTCAATCGTTTGTCTAGCATGTTAAGTGCAAATCTTGCTACCTATGGATAGCCTTTTATATCAGAATGCTGCCATAATTTTGATCTGATGAGTGAATCTCGGTAAGTACTTCAAACACGAGGCACTCGCTTCGTGTTGCCCCCCTTATCAGATATACAGCACTCCGCGGGAAGGTTTGTATGTAATGTCGATACCGAATCGCAAATGTCAGAACCGAAAACCAACGGCAATTATGGACGGAAAATTTATTTAGCCAAATAATGAAATGTTTGTATGAAGTTTGTTACTAACTTGTAAATTAAAAGAAGTTAGTAAACTATCAATTAAGTCCACATATCATTGATTACGTAGATATTTCACGTGTAAAAAGCTTAGTGCCGACGGCAATGAAATTTTAAATGCAATAAAATCCCAGTGATCTCACGGTGATTACCGCCTGGGTCGTAATAATAACCAAGATGAGGTTTCTAATATCCTCTTTAGAGACAAAGTCTGTTTCCAAAAGTAGGACGTAGCTATTTACGTAAGAAATATTTACCGCAACGGTGATGAGAGTGGTGTTCGGTGCAGAGGCAGCGAGCGCGGACTTTAGTTAGTATAATTTTATATAAAAATAAAGTTATATAATTTTTTACGGGGTTTATTCTGAACTAAGTGGTTTCAGCCTATCCAGACACTCATCGGCCTCACTGGCAAGTTGTAGTGTTCTTATTGTTTTCATATTCTCAAAGCAAAAAAATTATACACCAACACATGTAACCTGTCCGTGTCATAATTGGAGGCAATAATAGCAAAGGGAAATATTGATAGAATTTCACTGTTTACCTCTATTCGGATAAACGAATGCTGTATGATGCTACAATATTGTCTTTGATACGCTCACTAGGCGTATTATATTTGAGTGATCCTCGCAACGATTATACAATCAACAATGCTTCTCACCATTTCTTTAAAACAAAGTGTACAAACTTGATTGTAAATGTAGTCTCTCTTGTATAGGGTAATTGCATAACAAAGAATCCAATAAACGTAAAATAATCTGACCGAGATCATGCCTTATATCGGCCCTACCATTATAATTGATTTGATAAACCACAAAATCCTTGCAAAGGCATATTAACCATGAAGGATTCATAAAAATATTGAAATTGAAAAAGATACCTTATTTTATGTACGAAGCAAATAAGTCAAGTAATATTATAGCAATACATTATAAGGCGCAATGCTAAATATCAAATTTGGTTTTTTTTTTCGGCGCCCCCTCTCCGTGGCCATTAGAGTTATACGGCGAGGTGCGCAAACGTGCCTTTTATTATTTTATATTTATATATAAATTTTATATTTTTTATATATAAAATTTCTTTTCCGTTACAATAATTAAATATAAATCATCATATTTACAAAAACAGTAATATTCTTTGTTATATACTTGAAGAAATCATGTGTGATAGGGACAGGTTACACGTATAGAAGTTTACAAGTTTCTTTACCATAAAACTTATCGTACTGATTGATATCCAACAAAGTAGTAGTTAGTTCCAGCTTTAAGCGCAAAGTCACGTCATCTTTAAAACATTAACAAATTAAGTCGATACGCAGCTCAGGGTCCGGGGGTCCCTTTTTAATTCACGATACGATAACTAAAAACTAACTAAAAAAATAAGTAAGTGTGGAACCATCGCGAGGAAACTTGCATGTCTAAGTAATGAAAGAATACTATTTCCCGCAGTATGAGCCGTGAGGTAAAGATGTGATGAAGTAACGCGACACGTTTCTATTGAAAAAGTAAATGTTGATAAAGAAACGCCCTATTTACAAAATATTCAATCGATTTTTTTATTATTCGGTCTGGTGGCCGCTGTTAGCCCGAGGGCTTTTACAGTTTCATTGCGTTGAGAAGTGACTGAGCGCTTATGGCACTCTCTTTACCTCTCGAGACCTCGATATACATATGGGTAATCAGCACAAGGGCTCCCGAGAGGGAGCCTCGGCATGGACCGTTACCCTGGTTTGCGAGAGCATCTGATTCGAGGGTGCCCGAGAGGGCAGAATCTCGGCTCGGTCAGTTGCTTCTGACAGAGGATTATATAAATTAATATCGGTATTATTATTAGCTATCTGTACTACTAATTTTCAATCTCTTTCACAGTATCTATTCGTACTTTATGAGGAATATCTACCTCCATAGAAATCTTAAGTCTTTGAATTTGTTGAATTACAATTTTGTAATATCGAAACGATGCGACTACAACTGTAACAGTTTGTTTTCAATGTAGGTATATGTATTAGGACTAGACTCAAAACAGTTTGTTATTGGAAGCTGAGCGATTTTAGATAAATTATTAATATTAATTTAAATTCTTATTTTAATAGTTGTTTTCATAATAAGTATTTCTTTACATTAATTATTTTGGAGTTATTATAGAAAAAAAAATATATACATAATTTGAAAATAATTATTCTAAATGACATTGTATTAATTAAAATATTAAGTAATCATTTAAATTGTATTAATAAAATGTTTCTAAATGTCAAAGCGATTCTTGTGATTATTTAAAACATTCAAATCCTTAGCTCTCCTTTCCCGATGGAGGAGCTACTACCCCGGTAGTCGATACAATTATATGATGTGTGAAAAATTAATAATCATTTAAATGTTTATAATACGTTATACATTCATAAAGAAATTATTGAATGTACAAAGTAACCTCAAAACTTTATCTATTCTTTAAGTAGATTACAGAAGCCAAATACTGCTAAAAATTGTAAATATACTTGTCTTGTTTCGTATAAAAAGAAGGATATTATTAATTATTATACTAATATTATTGTTAATTAACATATAATGTTATTCGTCAGTTGAACTCTCGTCGAAGTACTAGTTATCTTGCAGCACCATTTGGCCTATAAATATATTCGTCATCATACCACCAACCGTAAAGGTATACGCACTAAGTGTATTATATAAACTGTCTAAGTTTTTTTATGAAAAATTATAGAAAGTCAAAAATGTTATTCAATAATCTGCCTATTCCTTGATTAGATTATAGAAGCCGAATACTCTTAAATAATTACATGTGGTCGTGCTTCTCTTGTGTTTTTAAATCTCATAATTGATTGTTGGATAATAATTTTCAACGTGTGTTTATTTCATACGTAAGAATAGAGGGAAAAAGGAATTAACATTTTCGTTTCCATTATTTTATGGTAGCTGGACTTATCTAACTACAAAATTTGTCCTATATATTCGTCTAGCTTGAAAATATTAGATAAGTTAAAAGACTATTTGAAATTAATTAATTTACAGGTGAAATTATGTACTTAACTTCGAACGACCTCATTCATATACATGATCTGTGAATATCATAACTTAACTTTTGCGTAGACTGTTAAAGTTATTATAATTGGATGTCGAACAAAAGTCACAATAGCGTTATTATTTAGTTCAAATCTAAACCACAACAATGAATAACATTTTGAGCAACGTATTTAAAGTATAATAAAATGCGTAAGGTAAATATGTTGGAGTGTTCTCAGGAGTTCATTGATCTCGTTCGGTGTGCTGTCAGATCAGTTTAATTGGTTATCGTTAATGATTAACAATGCTCCAATTGTCGCGTGGCAATGATACTACTGCGTTTAGGGCTACCACGCTACAAGTTATATCCGGATCGCTTTTCTATATCAATGATAGAATATTTTTTTATTCTTCTATAATTGTTGTTATTTATAGCACTGAACTACTGTTGACAGATAACAAAATAACGCGTGAAAGAAAAACTGTTTGTATAATATTTTTTATAACAAAAGATAAAAGTTTGATAAACGAGCTTGTGCAGTTCACCTGACGGTAAATGATAGCTACGGCCCATAAAATCTACGAGTAAATCGATTCTCATCAAAGATTCAAGATGTACATTCGTTGTCTCTCTTTACCTGAAATAGAGACGCCGGATCCCAAGACTAACTTTTCGAAACAGTACAGTGTTATGCTAGTATTTTGTGCGGACCGAAACACATGGCCAGGATCACACAAAACATTTATCGTGTTGTTGATGGCGAACATTGATTACATGATGACATAAAAGCTGATGAGGAGTCAAGTATCAGCTTATGTATATTGTAAAAAAACTCGTGTCATTTAGATATAAACTATATTGTTTCTGTCTGATGCTTTTATCATCAATCAGTAATCCAATGATATACAAAGCCCTCTATCAACTTATGTAGATATGGTCACAATAAATATTGAACAACCACAAAACCGTCAAATCAACAAGCTGACATGTCAAAATCTGACGCATTGCTCGCTAGACGCTATGACAGTGACGTTTCGCATTGTGACGCGTGCATTCTTTAGAATCAATCCAGTCTCCAATAAAATTCCGTAAACAGGTGTTTGTGTGCGGTTTTCTACGTCAGAAGTGTTCATTAAGACAAAAGATATAGAGTTAACGAAGTTGTTATTCCTTGTACAAACTAGCGGTATGTAACAGACATTAGAGCAAATATTAGCGACACTACGAAATTCTGCGCAAAAGACATATTCTGATAACAACCAGGAAATGTCAGCATGGTTGAAATCATTATTTTCCATTCTATTTAAATCCACTGCAGGAAAATACCTTCCTATTAAAACGCCTGTAAAATTTTACCTCTTTTAAAAACTTTCACTTGTTTCTTTTATTTATCGCATAGTTTTTATATTAGTATTCTATAAATATGACTATATAGCGGTATGGTACTGGTATATACCACCGACGTGAATAAGGCCTCACGCTGTTTTACTTCCAGATTAAGTATTATAATGATACAAATTGAAATTAACGCATGAAGTCATGAAACGAATGAAATTATAATCAAATTTCAAATGATCCCATGAATACTGACAGTAAATAACGTAGGCAAATGTAATTATTGTCTGCACGGCCTTGTAAAGAGCAACCTGGAATCAGATTAACATGGGATTGAAGATGAATCTCGTCGAGATTCCATAAAGTTTTTAATGAAAACAATAAAGCGGCATTTTGCATGATTTAGAATTAGATAATATAAAATATTGTGCATAAGACGTTAATGTATAGATTCCCTCCTTGTAACACGGAAAAAACTTTTAATATTGAGTCTATACATTAAATTTAATATACATATATACAAAAAATAAATTAAATATATAAACAATACATTCGTATATAAATTGGTTCAAGCGTTTTCAGTCCGGGAATTTTGGTGTAAAAGATTATGCTCGCTTTGGAGAGCTCTGCGGACCCTTGGGGAGTGACCTTCCAATGTACGAATTCATCCTTCGTCAGTCTGACGCTGGTAGTATTTTACGCTCTAAGGTTGGCACTGAAATGGAGCACAGGTGTGCTCTTTGTTTCATGACCATTTAGTTTTTATATTCCTAGATATTGCAAAAATAATCGTTCATAAATTGCTAAGGTATATTTAGTACGAGTAATCCTAATTACAATTTGAGTAGTTTAAGACAATTTTATACAATTTTAATTAAAAATTAAGAAGACGTGATAATGTTTAATGTTGTATAGAATTTACCTTATTTTCTTTTTTGAATGTACCATGCGGTTTTGTCATTTTTGGTTTTTTTAATTTATAGTGTAATTTATTAGGCTTTTATTGATTACTCTATTGTTAGTCAAATATAATATTATTATACTAATTTATGTGGAGAATTAGAGTATTTTATAATTCTACGTTTTGAGATGATTATATCTTTTTGTGGTCTCTGATACTTCAGATAAGAAATATTTGTTTGATGATCTTATACCGATCGGTCATAAAGCACTATTTAGTACCATAAATTTTCACAAAATACATTGACAGTAATTGTCCGCGCTTTCCAATATGATGTTATCCTATGTAATAAAATCATAGGACGGTCTAGGACTTTACGTGACATTCATAAATCCGGACCCAAAAACCAATATTTTTAGGTGGGAGGAATATTGGTCTCGTTGTAAGGTAGACCTGTGTGTAAGTAGACAAATATTCTAATGAAAAAACCAAGCGGTTAGAAATGAGATTATAATGAAAATAAAATACAAAACCTTTAGTTGCAAATCTATGTATACTATAAAATGTGAAGTAATTTCTAGTAAAATAATTATGATAGTGAAAATATTACTGAAATGTCAAAAAATCCGGGTTTTTTTATTATATATTCAGTTTTTGATCAAAACTTCGCACTCGTTGTAATTAAAATTTGCTAATTGATCATACGATATAACGGTAAACAGTAAATTATCAGATGGAACCATGCAATGCGTGATTTATTCGCCTCCTGGGAAATATCTACAAACGCCACCGATACGGTCATAATACCTTAATTCCCCCAATCTTGCTTTCGACTTGAGCCCCGCGGTTATTCAGGTTACGCTCCTCGATCCCTGCGAAATGCTATGTCTGTGATGGCAGCTTTGTTTAGGACAACATTTAAAAGATAGTGCTGTAATTAAACCCCTTATATATCAAGTTGAAGGCAGAGCTCTTTATCCTCAGCGTAGTACAAAATAGTTAAGACTAAATTGCAACTACAAATAATTTTTGGGAGAGTTGCTTTGGAATAACAAGTTCTTAATTCACGTACATTGATTCTGATATTTTTTCGCGAGGTAGTGTATCAAAATTATGTTTTTCTGTGCAAAATTGTTTTGTATTCTACGACATCAAGGGTTATAAACGTGCACAAGTTCACCTAATTTTCAGAGATTATTTCAACCGATATGAACCCTTGAGTTGACTAGCATAGCTTCTTATCAGAAAATGGAGTTTTCGGATTTTTCTCTCTCACTAATAATATTGATGGAGATCATAGTCGTTCCCGGGTCGCGTCAACCTATTGTACTAAAGCCAATTTCGAACCGCTGTGTACCTAAAGTCAGAGTCGTGATAAAGTATTTTTATCTAACTTATATTATCAATAAAAGTTATGTTACGTTTAAGGTTTTATTTTTCGTATGTGCAGTATTTTACAGAAGCTTATACAGTGGTAGAGCTACACTGCAGTTTGTTTCTAGCTGCAGAGTGAATGGGTCAGCTCGACCGGGGTAGGACCACGCCCTCACAGAATACCAGCGTGAAATAGCAGCCTAACGCTGCTGTGTTTCGTCTGGTGAGTGCAGGGATCCGGAGACCTTTATTACTGGAGACGAGGCATTCCATCTCAGTCCTCAAGGGTGACAACGCATCTGCATTATGATTTCTTGTCAAGTATGAATGTAGATGTCATGGGCCGCAGGAATCACTTACCATCAGGTGAACTGTGTGCTCGTTTGTTACTCTTAAAGCTATAAATAAAAAAAAAAAAAAAAAAAAAAAAAAAAGCTGACAAGTGCCGTGACGATCCACGATTTTTTATCGTAACTCCATATCGACATGCAAATCTAT